>WAAE01011211.1:0-84325 GCA_013400495.1 Nicator chloris | reverse complement strand
GCTGCTCCCGCCCGGCCGCCGCCATCGCCGCCGCGCCCGCGCCGCCCCTTCCGCCCGCCACGGCCGCGCCCGGGCAGCGGCTGAGGGCGGGGCAGGGGCGACGCGGGAAGAGGGAGCCGCGCTGGAGGGACTGAGGAGCGGGAGCGGCGCATAGAGCCCACAGACGCGGAGGTGCGAGACATCTTTATTGGAGGCGGCCTGTAGCAGTTCAGATCCCTCACACAAAGCGGTGATCCCGGGTGTCAGACCGGGCGGGACACGCGGAACGGGGAAGCGGGCGCTGTGGCCTGAGGGCTGATTTTCCCGCTTGGCAGAGCGAAAGGCTGGGGTAGGGCAGAAAGGAGAAAAAGCTCAAATAATCTCACCCTGAAATTACATCGTTCGAGCTAATTCTGTATTACCACAAAGTAGTGCAGCTTCACTGTAAACATCCCAGATCCTCCACTCTCGGCTCACCAGCCAGAAAGAAGGAATAGTGTAATGTTTTAAGAGCTGATCTTCCCCCCCCAGAGTCTAACTAAGCAGGAACATCAGTTCTCAAACACAACAGCCCTCACAAAAGGTCTAATATGGTATATGGCACAAATTTGACAAATCTTTACATGTCTCCGAACAGCATAGAAACCCATCAAGAAGGCACTGTTTACAATACTTGAATATCTGCTAAATTTTCTGTGATTTGTGGGTACTCTTGAAAAAAAAAATTAAAACTTAGAGATGTACAGAATTTTTGTTACACATTATTTACACGAACAATGGTAATAGTTGAAAATAAGAGCCTTTAAGAAACACTGAATTACAAGTCTGTTTCATAAACACGAGTCTAGGAAGAAAAAAATTGCCAAAGGCACAGAAGGGTAGCAAACAAAAAAGAAGAAACTGCAACCATTACATTTTACAGGACAACTTTGCAAATAATTTGTGAGATTTCACAAGTGGGAGGAAAGACCTGAAAACTGGGCTATACACCCTCATCGAGTAATATCAACTATTTAAAAGGAATCAACACATGAAATCAAGAAACATCATCTACTGAAAATGATACTTGTTGCATTTCACATGGCATATTTACTTTTTCTTAGCTTAAGTTATCTGTACCCAGTTAGGCAACCTGTACCTAAATGGCAAATTAAAGGCATAGAGTGCATCTGAAAACAAACCACCCAACCCAACAAAACCACAATGGCAATAAATTCTGCAGGTATTTCCTGTACAAGGAAAAAAACCCAAACAAAACAGGATTTGGAAATCAAATGTGAAAACAAGTGCTGTTACAAACTTTAAAAACTAGAAGGCCACAGCCCTCAAACATCTGCAAACTGTACAATCAATCTTTAGATATGTGCAGAGCTCAGCCTTAAGAAGGTAGTAGTCAAGATCTCCTGTACATCATGGCTAAAGAGGACAGTGGTGACACACTAAAGGAAAGGATCAATATGTGTCTGTGATCAACTGTACAGTAAAAATTACGGAATAAGTTTCTTTGTTCTATTCAAATGAGGGAACATACAAAACCCAGCAAAATAATTACTAGGTTTTCACTGTACTTTTCAGAATTTATCTAATCATAAAGTCTCGCAGAAGTCTGCAATTTTACTTTTCAAGAAGTTCCATCACATATCCTTTACCTTTCCAGATCACCACTAAAACCACTTTTTCAAAAGAATTCAACTCTAAAAAATAAGTTGAAAAGGAAAATAAGCATAAGGATTCTGTTTTGCTCTGTTCAAGGCTTCTACTCATCTTGAGCTGAGCATGAACTTCAGCTATGGAGTATCTTTTTAATCTAACATTGTCCAACACCAAGCTGCCAGCCAGCCAGCTAGCTGGGTCAAATTCAGTCACTACCATGTGGTCCACATAAAAATGCATGCAAACTGTGTTATTCACTGCTATTGAATAGAAGTGATTGAAAAAATCAGCATGAAAAGGCAGAAGGACATTTCTGTTTACAAGGGAGATAAATGCTTGTAACTATCAGTTAAGAGTTTCAGCACCACAAATTTAGCAGAATATTATTTTAGGGGATTGAAGTTATTGCCCAAATCTCACTCATTCGATTATTCTCATGTTCAGAGTATGTTTAAAGGCCTGTAATGGATCTTAAGACAGGTGAAGCTTTGACATCTGAATGCAATTATGAACAGCCAAATTCCAAGCTAAGAATGTTAAAGTGAATGCCATAATACTCTGCTTTCTTAATGCCATTTCATACATGGATAACAACTTCAGCTTCCATTTAGAGATTGAGGCATTTGTAATTATTTTGTTTGTTTATGAAGGACTTTCTATGTTCACAAATTTTGCCCCATCAGCTGTAGATTTAATAGAAGTCCAACCAGGTTTGGTCTTGCCCATGGCTACAAGATCTGGTTAATGTTACATGTTCCAGAAAAATTATTCAAGACCAAACCATATTAATGTGAAGCTGTATGAAATACGCTGAAGTTCACTGCTTACACAATAAACTTTTACGTAGCTGAGGCCCAAGGAAGAGGAAAGGTAAAAGAGAAGGGGAGGTGCGTGAAAGTGTCAGCCACGGAAATATATAAGCTAGACAGATAAACGAGTAAACAGTATTTTCACTAAATACTAGTGAGACTGATGCAGAACAGAAAGGCAGATCACCTGGAGAGTCAGGTAGGCTGCCCAAGGCAGAGGCATAACCTGGCCATGGCAAAAAGCCAAACGTCTTTCAAACTGTTCTACTGCCCAGGATGGATTTGTATTCTGAGAGGATCCTCTGAAAACAATCTTGGCTGTCATTCACATTGTGCCACTCATCCTCCTGTTGTCTCACCTGTGGTATTAAAAATATCTTTTCATTTCTACAGCCCCTTTTTGCCTTGGTATGCTTGACTGGCACAGGGAACTCACCAGATAAACACCAGCACTACATTTTTTGCTGGACTTTTACAAATTCTACACATGCATATATTTCTTCAAATAAAAAATGTTAGAAACCCTGGTTTTGAATTTAAACTTAAGCTTTGCATGAATTTATATGGCTACAGCATACTAAGAAGGTGCATCCATGTATTCTGGTAGGTAGTATATACTTGCAGTAAGGAGGGATTTCACAAACCCTTGGATTTTCCTCTTATTTGCTTTGTGATATGTGTTTTTAGCAATCACACAATTTCTGAGCTTACCCTGTGTAAACACACACATTTTCATTTGCAAGTCTACTCATGACAGTGCCTGAATCCTATTCTACATTGCCTTTCAGAGATTCAGCTCAAGCTACACGCTAAGCACACCGCTTCACATTTTGTTTTGTTTCAAAAATAACCATGAGTCCTGGCATCAGCAGTCTGTCTGCTTACTGTGACATGGCCATACACAAATATAAATCCAATGCTGTACATTTTTCAAGACTTACAAACATAGCAGAAATCCTTGACATTTGCAATTCATGAAAGCGGGTAGACCAAAACAGCACCTCCCTGGCTGTTGTGCTGTTAAAAATGTGCTCTGTAGCGTAGATGTGGGAATGTTTTTGTGATGAATCTGAAGTTTTAAAACTATAAAACAGCTGGCTTACAAGCCTATAGTAATTCAGGATAAAAATCTCATACTTCCAAAACAAATCAAGGACATTATGTTGCAGATTTCCCAAAGACTTTAGCTTTTTACTTGCCATTTCCTAACACACAATTTTTTGAATAATGTATTTGTTTGACCTTAAACAAAAGTTTACTTCCAAACACCCAATGCCATTTACAAAAGCTGTTGGCTACTTCAAAAGTTTTTTTGTTACAAAAATGATAAGTTTATATGTAATGAAGTATGCCTGTTTATCATTCTACCATAATAGGAATCACATCCTACCTACGGGATCTAACCTCAGTGTTTAACTTGATCTATTCTGTGGTGAAGATTCATCAGTATGACGCAATATAAACACAAGGCTGATGTCGTATGACTGCAAGACAGAGGCACACACCAGGAGCAAGAGAGTACTGGCACTTACACAATTCTTACTGAAACTGGGTAGACAGAAGTATGATTCTGAACCATGAACGCTGAGGCAAAGTTCTGTAAGTTGTTGCTACACAGTTCTTTTACATAATATTGCATCATTTAAGTCCAGCTTAAAATATGGTCCCCAGTAACAGTTTGATCATTCCAGTTCAAGAAGGCCCTTGTTCACACTTCTTATTTGAACAAGAAATTAATGATAAGCTGTAGCAGAACCATGAGTACAATGAAGACATAGTGCTTAAACTGCAAGGAATTGTAGTCCCAGGGTGATGAATTGGAAGTGACTCTATTTCGTAATGCCAAGATCTCCCTGTAAGATAGAAAACATTGTTCTGTAAATCACAGACTAGACAATTTGACATTTTCTACTATGTTAGGGCTCCCTACAGAAGGCAGCTTTAGAGGAAAACTATGAAACATCAATGAGTAATCAATATTTGAGAAAAGATACATACCAGTCTCTAAAGGGAAAAAACACCCAAACCTATGAGATTACTATTCTCTAAACCATTTTAAAGCATTTTAACTAGTACTACCTCTTAATGTCTTCCTGTGTTTCCTTTATAGACTCAATGGCACTCTGCAGTTCACCAAGGTCTGCCCCTTTTTTCCTTATTCTTGTATTATGCTTCATAAGTTGTGCTAGAAGGATACAAAAGCCAGATGTAATTGACTGAAGTGACTGCTGCCATACAAGGAACAAAGTATAAATGACAAACTAAACCTGTAGTAAAAATGAGGAGAAAAATTTCTAACTAGCTTCTATTGAAAACTTTATTTCAGAGTCACTATACCACAGGACAGCAGCATAAGTGCTTGAAGTATCTTTTGAACAGTCATCATATTTAACTTCTGCTAACATTATCAACAACAAAAATCTACCCTCTAGCCACATACTAATCTAAAAATTAAAACAATTAACCTTTTAAAAAAGAAAACAGCTTATGAACACAATTCTTTTTCCCTAGATATTAAACATGTGCAGCACTTAAGCCTACCTACACTGCATTTAGAAAGACAGGAAAATTTGCAATTAGAAACATGAGCCATTCTGCTCCTTTTGTTTTCTAGAACATGCTTCATGTTGGATAGAACTGAACCGTAATAAAAACATTGAGATAAGAAGAGTGTGTGTGACAAAATTGTGAGTTCAGTTGTGAAATAAATTTATTATTTCTGTATGTAAATGTATCTTTCCATACCTTCACTCCCAGAGGAATCCTGGTTATCAGGCTCTGGGGATGAGAAACCACACTCTCCTTTCTTCTGACTGGATGGCTTTAGTTTGATTTTTGGAACAGTAACCTAAAATTTATAAATTTATGTGTTATTTCCAGAGAACCAGAACTGTAGCAAACCAGCACACATTGCAACAACAACAGTTAAAAGCACAATATCTATCAGAAGTCCAAGTTAAATTTTTTGATGTATTAGCAGTCTGAATTTTGTGCATCTTCCGATTTAAGGGAAAATACACATTAAACTGCTGAGCTCAAGTCTGCATATTTTATATCCCTATCCAATCAAGTAATTTCTACCACTTAGGATGCAACACAGAAGTGAAAGACATTGTATGGACTGTGTAAACAACATTTTTGTAGGATAATAGCATCATTTCCCATCAATCCTGATGCTCTGGTGATCTTTATACACATAATGTATAATACATACAAGTTCCTGGATCTTGCATGTGCTGTCAGAACTGGAACATACCATTGGTGTTCGATGTCGAACTTTTGTCTGGATTGTGCCATCTTTTTCAAACTGGATCATATCATTCAAAGGGTCCCATGGTCTGGTACTAGACAAAGGAAATATTATTAACACAGCAATTCAAATAAGAAATATTTCCTTACTCAGAAACTACTCAGTACGAAGAGGCTAAAATTCCCTATACAGAAATCAGATATGGCATCATGATCTTATCTTCTACCTATGGTCCAGTCTTAACCAGAAGGGCCAACAGAGCTAAAAAATGAACTTCATGTCCAGATCAAACCTCCAGCCAGCTGATAGGAGTAAAAACTATTACATTAACCAACAATATAATTATAAATTTTTTTTGCCAACCACACGTATTTGCAAATATGGAAAGATTTCCTGCTTCAGATACAGTTATTATTTTAGAACTACAGGGAAATTAGGGGAATTTAAAAATATTTAGACTGCTTTTTGTTCTCTTTTTTTCCTTTTTAAGAGATGCCTATGAAGGAGAGTTTAAGAATCAATTAAAACAACTTTCATCCCAAAGTGGATAATGGTAATAAAGCTGGTTTCATGAGACACTAATGAGCTATGCAGTTTTCTTGTTCTGACTTTTTAAGAGTGCTTTTCCAATTACAGTCTGATACAGAATTAAAAAAAAACCACAACAGCATAAGACACATAGCTCACTGGAGAACAACAAGCAGCCCAAAGGAAAATAACATCACCACTGATTACAGACTTTTCAGGACAGAAACTGCAAGTAAGCTGCAGGAAGGATGTTCTGACGCACAGCTTTAGTGAAAGTAGATTAAGCATGGATTTCCTTTCGTGTCCTCCTGTATGCCTTTCAAAGAGCTGCAGCTGTTTCAGATGTTGTGGACACAGACCTGCACTTACATCTTGGCTTAACCTGAATTGAATTAAATGTCATCTGAGGTAACTGGGTTAAGAACTAGGCATAGCTGTCTTCTCTATCTGTAATCCAGATGCCTAAATCCATAATCCAGATACCTTAACAAATGCCTCAGCTCACTGAACACATCTTTCACAGTAAGTGTAGAAGACTGCTCTGTACATGGACCAGGTGGTGAGCCAGCACTATATGCTTGAAAGGAGAGGCTTCTTCCAGGGAATGCTGTCAGTGCAGACTGCTTTCCAAAACATAGCAAAATTTCTGTGGCACATCCTTGAAAACAAGGCCTCAAGGACATCGGGAAAAACGCAGATTAACAAGATGGGTCTTAAAGGTGCAGGGGAGAGTCTAACAGATTTCAAGTACAGTTCCCTTCCTAATGGTTTTGCGAAGGGTTCAAGAGTATGGGCAGTCCATTCAGCTGGACTGTTCACAACTCTTCCAACAGAAAGAGGTATCAACAGCACTAGAGGATTCAAACTAAGAGAGGGTGCTTCACTGAGCATTTAGTCTAGTTGGGGAACTTCCCTGCTGCATGATGTTTTCAGTGGTGAAAGTCTGCACAAACTTAATAGGAAACCAATGGAATTAATGGAAAATTAATTTACTGAGAGTTGGTAAATACAGAGATTCCTTGTTTGGTTCCAGGAAACCTCCAAGTTGCAAATTTGCTGGAGACGTGTAGAGTACTCAGGATTCTTGTACTGTTCCCTGTACATACACTTAGGCCACGACCTCAACATCACCATTCTTGTACAAGGCCTCCCAGGTTAAGCCATGGGAATATGCTTCCAGCATCCAAGGGTTTAAAGTTATTTAACTCTGTGTGTATCATCTTTGGCTATTTTACTTTTACAATCCCTACAACATAGAAGCATGCTGGGTACTGAAAAAAAAAGTCAGCAGAACATGGGTGCTCTGTGAAAACCATCTCTAGGCCTAAAGGCCTCAGCTTCAAGTTGACTTTTGCAGCATTGGTGAGGACACAGAATGCATCCTTCCAGCAGTCAGGGAAACAGCTACATCTTCAGCTTCTGACCCAGAGCATCACACAAAGAGATTCAGAGACACTCATGTGCAGGACATATTTGACAGCCAGGCATAGCCACCTGGTCCCAGCATTAACTATTGCTGTAAAGCTGCTATTCTCAGAGTTATTCTAATATATAACAAATTAAATGGCTCAATCTAACTATTCACAGGCTTCTCTGATTTCCAGACACTAGATTTTTCTGATTTCCAGCTGGTCTGCCCATATGTACCATATTTTCTAGTTTGGGAAAATCTGTGTAGATGTTCTGGTCAGTCTAGGGGGAAAAAAAGGGAGGACAATGCACCCCAAACTGCCATGCCCCAAAAAATCTAGAACATAGCATGGCTATGTGGTTATACATAAATAAGCTATATGTATCAATTCTTTTGCTGCTGAAACCACAGGAAGAGGCTCAGCAACATTACCAAGCACTCCAGGACTCACTCAGCATATTTGTAGTGCCATTCTCCTGTGACTGAATCTTGATCGAACAGCTTGCATGTCCACTCTTCATCCTTAAGTTTCCTCTCTTTGGCACTCTTTCTCTGAGCTTCTTCCAGAATGTATTTCTCCTGAGTAGCTTCTGTTTGGTCTTTATTATTTATTGCTTTTGTCACTTGTTGCCAAAGCCTGACAAATGAACAATATAGAGTCACAATCTGGTTGACTGAAATAATTGCAAACAATTTCCTCAGTTATAGGCTAAGTAAATGGACCACCCCCCAAAGAGAATATTACCATTTTAATAGATGTTTTATCTACATTTCTATCAGGATTTCCCTGATATAAATAATGATCTGATATTTAACAGTGTTACTTTCTTTTATCATCAAAGGCTAGTATCATCAAGCATTGGAAAGTAACGATAATTTGCTTCTATTTTGGAGAAGGTTATGAGTTTTATTTTGGCAAAATAAATACAAGGTTCTAAAGTGAACTTACTTCTCTGACTCAAAGTCATCTTGCTCTTCAAACTTCACAGTGTATCTACGTAATCTACGCTGCCTCATGTCAGCTGTTGGGTTCCAGAATGTCTCTGAAACACCTGTCTTCTTGTCACTAATAATAACTTCACTGTCCTGTGATAGATATGACTGTTTATTAGTTATTGTAATTATCTCAAAGAGTGCCAAAATAACAAAAAAAAACAAGAAATAAGCCCTTTTTTGGTAATAAGAATTGATTTTCTTTAAAATGCATGCAGTTAAGAAAAATTAGATATGCCAACTTTAAAATTCAATTTCCTCCCTCTGTGCTAGGTTCCAGATTGGAACAGAGATGCAATGGAATCATTACCAATGGAAAGAGTGATGCCATGTCACCTTACCAAAACTGAAACAACCTTAAATATTTCATGCTAGTGCCAGAAAAATTCTTCATAGTATTAATGCATATACCAAAATATTTCATAAGATTCATTGTGAAGCAACATTTCATTTTCTCCATAAACTACTTAAACATGCACTTTCCCACCTCTTAATAGCTGCAAATAGAACAACGTTGTTTCTATACTTTCTTGAATACTTTCTGCAAAAGCAGTACCTAATTTTTTTTTAAACATGAGTCTTTTTTGTATGTAAGTGCTATCTTCACCTGTCTCAACCTTCAGCCAGAATTTATAAAGGAGCATCACTCACTACTTACCCAGTGGCCCTCTAAAAAAGCCAGAACTTCTTTGCCAAGCTTAATTCTCCCTGATATTTGGTTAACACTGTCATTGTTACCCAAAAAGGGCTGCAAAACAAAAAGAAATGGTTTTATGTTTATTTTAATAACATATTAGTTTTGTTTATACCTTTAGTCTTAAGAAAAAATGTGAATTTATGAAATATGCTGTAAACAGCCCTGGTATCTTTAATATTGTATCTTCTACCTATTAAAGAAGTCTAAAATCAGAGTAAGTCGTTTTTTCTTCCCTTCTTCTTAAAAGATTTTCTGAGTAGAAGTATTGTCTAACATATGTGGAAGGAAAACAGACAATAACGCAGAAAACAGTGACACAATATCCCGAAGGACACAGTCATTTGCTACACTGATTTCACAGCTTTGCCAAGGACCATTTGTTACTAGAGATTATCTTTTGTAGAAACAAAAACAACGATTGCCAGGGATTTCCTTTGGCCTTTTGATGGCTGCGCATGTATCACCGCCTCCCAACTTTAATCTTTCCCTATAATTTCAGCTGAATACAGTTTCCCTCTCCATGTGCACACTTCTTGAAAACAGTGTTTTCAGCTTTAAATCAGTTTCCACCTCAAGGATGGCAAATGCATTTTTCAGAAGCCATCTAGAAGTAGTTCAGAAACCTTTGTTTAGCTTATGCGAGTGGACATTGTGTTCATTCTCCTTCTTGTGCCCACTCACAACATTCACTAACCTTGAGTTTAAATTCAATTGTTGCACTGTAGCCAGTTTTCTCACAGGTGATGTTGACTATTCCACCAAGCTCTAAGGTCATTGTTCCATAAAGAATTCCTGCAAGAGAGAAAACAAAACAAAACAAAACCCCCCAGCTAAAATGAATGTTTTTAACTGAACAAAACAAAGTTTTGATAAGTTACTTCGGTACAATTCTTAGAGTAAACATGCTTGTGCCAGAGGAAAAATTGTATTTTCAGATGACCTTTCCTGTGTGATTCTGTATATTCTGAAAGAGAATTCTGGAGTATATGGGTAGACAATACTGAGTAAGTTACAGCTTTAAAATGACCAATTCTGCAATCTATTTTGTGCTATTATTGACCTTCCAGAAAACTTTACAGAGCACTGACCCGTTTCCCATAGTGAAACTAAGGACAAATGTTCATGATTTACAATCAAATCACACTGTGGTGTAGATACTACATTGCCTTTCATGTTTGCTTGAGGAAAATCGTGGAAAAATCAAAACTGTTCTAAAAAAAGGCAACTCAAACAGCAAATTAATGTCATGTAGTGACAGATAACTATATATATGCTCTTACTATTTCTTACTAGTTATGAAAAAAAAATCCTTTCCTGTGTCAAAAATTAAAACCTGGATTAAACGGATACATTTTTCTCCTGATAAAATATGTGGAAGCCTAGAGCCAGCAAGGTTGCCAATGTTCAGAACACTCTTCTCCAGACAACAGGCTTAAATCCAACACAGCACATTATTTAGAATAATGAACTATTTAGAATAACAAACTTCTCATAACTTTAACATCTAGAGAATGAAAAAGGCTGCTACCTTTACAATGGGCATATGGCATTGTCATTACATAATCTTCTCCCCTATTTAGAAACGTTAGCCGTCCTTCTCCGTCTAGTATGGCAGATAATGAATTCCCTGAAATTCAAAGACAGACTGTCACATTTCTCACCCTGCAAGACAATAGTCAACAGTCCCTAATAACTAAGCAATACAATTAAGAACATCAGTATATTTAACTCTGCAACCTATCCTGTCTACTGAAGCCACTATAATACACAGTGTCTCCAATTAAAAGTTAAGTTAAAACACTCCAAAACCAGAAATTAAAATTCTGAAGACCAGTAGCAAAAACTTTGTAAGGAAAGGACAATACAACAACCAAAATACTGACCCTTGTAACAGCCTTCTTTCATCCACAAAACACAGCTCATGTGCACCAATTTTGCATCCCTCAATACACATACAACCAAAAAACCCCCATTATTTACCGTAGAATTTTGATTTGGCCAGAATGCTACCACTAAGGCAAAAACCATCCTTGCGGTTGCTAACATAGAAGGCAGATATTGGAGGATGATGTGACACCTGTTGGAAAAAAACACATATTTGAGAAAAACAAAAACAAGCAATATAGTAAATATAGTATAAACTTTGAGCTAATAATGACAATGCAAAATTCAGGCTGCATGTCTTAGAATGCAGTTATTGTATGTGAAGTTTGACTAAAATCTTTAGAGATAAAGATCAAGCAATCACCTACTGATTTCAAGAATTAAGAAAATCAGCACCTGACTTGTTCCAGGGGAAGAGGAACAGGAATATTGGAAACACCTTCCTCTCTCTCTCTCTTTAGGAAAGCACACTTAAAAGAGACATCTGTAAGAAAAGTATGCTCACCAGGAGAGGTTTTAGGATACTATTCATACATTTCAATACATTTTCTGAAACTACCATAGCATTTAACTAACACAAATATGCAATACATTTATTTTTCTTAAGAAGATTTTTTCCAGTTATTGCATCTACCTGTTCTGCAATATAAAAAGTCTTGCTGTTTGTCCTTGGATGAATCCACATGCAGCGGAAAAACTCTCCAAGTATAGGATTGTACGGCTTTTTTAGTCCCTAAACAGAAATTGAATAGAGAGTAACCATTCTGTGCATGTACACAAGTCACAGAACATTTTATCAGTCTATCACTGAAGATAAGACACACAGGAAAAAAATTATCATAACATATATGCTTAAATACATGGTACTTGATTTCATCATTTGGATATTATGCTCAATTAGTCTGCTCTTCATTCTAAGGAAATTATCACACATTCAGTATATCCACTAAACTATTCTACATGTAAGGACACACAGAATATTAAGGATTTTTTTTTGCAGAATTATTACAGAGCTTTTGTCTGAAGTTAGGTAGTAAGTACTTTCTGTCAATACTATTTCCCAACAACATAACTATGAAGGGTATTTAGTGCAAAGTTAAATGAAGTGGTGGAAACATTAGTCCTCCAATTTCAGACCGTTATCACTGAAGAATGGTAAATATAGGACTGGCTCAACTTTATCAAAAAATATTTAGTTCAACTTCTACTTCAAGGGACAAGCACAATTGAATATAGTCTATTTTTAGCATGTCTAGGGATCAGAAATTTCATGATGTGTTTCTGTAAGCAATAAAAAATTCGCTTTTTTGAAAAATGCATTAAAATATAAATTTAAAAACAAAAACTTACTCCAGCATATCCCCAAGTCCTCCAACTAGACACAACAACTAAAGATAAAATAACATGTGAAAGCATACCTTTGGCTTTTTGTAGAATCCTGACAAATACCACTTCACTACTTTTTTCATGCGGTTGTAAGCATTCTCTTCAAGAGCAGCTCTGTGAAACAGAACACACAGATCAAGTACCAGTATTGCATCATTTATAACTTGCTATCAATTGTTGTGATATATCTTGAATCTGTGAGCTAACTAAAACAAGTCTGTGATCTGCACTACTGTAAAACTTCCAGCCTGATCTCACCAAATTTAAAGTTGTCAAATAATTGTCCAAAAATTGAAGTCAAACAAAAATGCCAGAAATGATATTTCCATATTTGAGTCTGTTCTTTGTAACATTAAATTCTATCCCACCCCCACTCAAGTTCTTCCATTTACAGGTTACTACTTCATTATATTTTTACTACCAGCCTACTTACATGCAGAGCTCTGAGCTGAAAAATATTTCAATTTAGTCTTTAATTTATTCGCCGCATTTCAGCAGGCAACTATAAATCTGGACAGAACTTAAATCTGTATTTAAAAAATTAACTAGTATTAGTTTCTCATTTTAAACATGCTTCTTGGAGAAAAAAAAATTAAACTAATTTTCAGAAGTCTTTCAACCAGTCTTCAGAAGCTAAACCAGAAATGCCTGCAATACAACTACTATTAAATTATAAGAGGGGCCAGACTTCAAGATGTACCATATGAGCTCTCAAGGCAGTTAGCTTTCAGAAAATGACAATATCTGACACTGTTACCCTATTTTAATTTAAAAAATGGTAAGAATGAAAACCAGAGATAGGATTGACTTACTCAGACAGAAAGTCTGCATGGTAGTAGTAATCAGACAGCTTGTCCAGGAAAGAGCGAGGTTCCAAAATAAATGTAGGCAGTACAACCTTGGACAAGTCCATTCCTGGCCGGACTTGCTTCAATAGTGTCCAGATCAAACTTTTGTTTTCTTCTGACACTTCTTCTGTCTGAGCAGCCTCACCGGCCTAGGATGAACCAAAAAATTGCTTACAGAAAGGAGAAAGCAAACAATCCTCCAGAAGACAGGTCAACACATTCTAAGGTTGCAGTGAAAGTGGGAAATGGATACTTAAAATAAACCACTCTGAGATGCTGAAGCAGCTATGGAAGTTAGATCAAGTTTCTATAAATGCAGTTATGCTACATCTTTAATGAAATATGATAAATTCAGCATTAAAAACTGCATTTGTTTTCACCATCTCTAGGCTGGAAAAATTTGAGGTAGAATGTTGTTCAGAAATACTTCCTTAGTCCTTTCCTAGGCATCACATGCATTACTCTCTTCCCAAATGCAGGACTTGTACACCAAAGGGCTGTTCATTCTACCAGCTTTTCCCAGCCGTAAAAGCTGATATATCTATGCTTTTCACTGCCTTGGATCAGTCAGCAGCATCAGTGGTTTTCCTTCAAAAAAATACATGACTTAGGGGTAACTGAGCAAAACCAGCAGCCACACTCCGTGCTCCCTTCTGTCCAAAGAGAGAGGAGATATGGTCCCACATAGTTTCAGAAATCAAGAGCAATGGTTGTAAGGAAAGGCATCCCTTTTTCTAGAACAGTTCTAAAATGCATACTCAAATATTTGTCACTTAAAACTCCTCAACTTTTCCTAAAATACTGCTTTGTCTAGACATGGTACTAGGAAGCACTGAAGCATAAGACATTCAAGTTCCATGAGTATTAAAAAAAATCTCATAGTCATTTCTCTCAAGGAGAAAGAGGAGCTTTGTGGAAAGACTTATTTCCATTTCTGTTACCAAGATTTTTGTTTTATAAATCTCTGTCATATTTGCCTGTATAGGCAAATATATAAAATAACCTGCAGAAGCAGCTCTGGGGAATCATTAGAATGCAAGTTGACATCAGAAGCACAGCATGCCTTCCACTAAATTCTGCAGACTACAACTGCCTAACTTCTCTCTTGCACGAGAAAAAAAAGAAGTGTCAGGTTGCATTCAAACCTTCATCTCAAAGATTTTTACTTGAAGAAAAAAGACAGGGCTAAGTTATTAAAATCCAAACAGAAGTAACAACAAAAGGACAAGTAGTCATGATGAACTTCTGCTGCAGGTGGCCCTTTCTGTACCTTCTGTTTGAGCAATACGCCAGGTAATTTCATTATTGCTGCTAAAATCTCATATATTAGCACAAGAGTGGCAAAGCAGAGCAGCATACAGGTGAACAGAACCTTTTCTATACATTATTGCTGAAAAGCTCTCAGCTGAAGCTAAAATTGCTTTCACCTTTCTTCTCCCTCTTCTGCCACCCAACTAAAGCTAGACCTGCCAGTTTTGTTCCTTAGACAGGTAAGTGTACTTTTCTATACATTATTGCTGAAAATATGAAAGCCAATCCTGCAAGTCAGCTTTCAAGTGTAGTCTGACCCTTAAAATATCAGCTTACTATTTGGAGAAGTTGATTGCTCAGTACATCAACAGCACTTTTACCTCCCCAAGTTCTTCATGACTCTGTTCTAAGTAAGTAGTTTCCTTGACATCAATTGGTTCTGGATCGACATAAGAATCATCCTGTCGCTCCGATGTGTCACTATCGCTTTCTTCACTTTTCCCCAATCCATCGTTATCAGATTCCTCATGGTCATTTTCCTTATCAGACTTGTCAGAGTATGTATCTTGATCTTTGAAGTGGTGCCTTTCTGTTTCACTGTCATTTAACCTATTAAAAACAAAGGCTAAATGAATCTTCAACTTTATACAATCATTTCATTGTTTTCAAACTAAGATCTTAATAAAACACACACCAAAATTGCCAGTATCAAGCCTGAGGTGGCAGCAGTGTCAAACTAGCCTTGCTGGAAACATATAGGATGTATACTCTTCTGAGTGAACTGTCAAATGACACTGATGAGCCTGGGACATCAACCACCTCTCTAGGAAGCCTGTTCCAGTGTCCAACCTTATACTCAGTAAAAAATGCTCCCTAATGTCCAGTCTAAACATCTTCTGATGATACTTTAAATCAATTCCATTGCTTCCATACCAGGGAGAAGAGTTCAGGACCTCCCTTTCCAGCTCCCCTCCTCAAAAAGCTGTAAGAGAGCTCTAAGTTTGCATCTCAGCCTCCTTTTCTCAAAACTAGACAAACAAAGTTCTCAGTCCCTCCTCACATGCCATGCCTTCCAGCCCTTTAATAAGATTTGCTTCTCATCCTCATAACATAGTCAAGACCCTTCATAACCTTCTAAATTTTGAGGCCCAGAACTGCACACATCCCTCAAGGTGAGGCCACACAAATGTCAGCATAATCACCTCTTTTGACCAGCTGGTTAATATCTGTTTGATGCACCCCAGGATGGTGTTTGCCCTCTTGGCTGCCAGGGCTCACTGCTGATCCACGTTGATCCCACTGTCAGAGAGATCCCCGGGCCCCTTTCCACTGCCCCTCATCTGGCCCTGTGCCCCCCTCACACCCAGTGGTCACCTTGGGCCACTGTGAGGGCAGGGCTGCTCCCCAGCCACTCCTCTGCCAATTTAATCTTGAGCTTGGCATTACCCTGCCCTAGGTGCACAATCAGGCACTGGGACTACTTTAATTCCATGCCATTGATGATTGCCCAACTCTCCAATCTATGCAGATCCCTCTGCAAGGCCTCTCATCCGTTGAGAGAGTCAGCAGCACCTCCATGTTTGGTATTGTCAGCAAACTTGTTAAAGAGTGCATTCAGCTTCTACATCCAGATCACTGATAAAAACACTGAGCAGAACAGGCCCATGATTGAGCCCTAAGGGACATTGCTGGGGTCACCAGCTACATATAGCCCCATTCACCACAACCCTTTGAGTCCTGTCATTGACACAGTTCTTCAACCAGCACATTGTGTCCCTGCTCATCTCAGGTATGAATAATTTATCCAAAACGATCCTGTGAGGGACAATATCAAAAGCCTTTCTAAAACCCAGAAAAACTACATCCACTGCCTTACCTTCACCCACCTTATCTTATAAAGGATATCATATTAGCTAAACATGACTTTCCCCATGCTGACTGTGCCTGGTGATTCACTGTTCTTTAAATGTCTTTCAACAGAACACAGTATGATCTTCTCCGTAATTTTTCCATGTACTGAGGTTAGACTCACAGGTTTATAGGTTCCTGGGTCTTCCCTCAGGCCTTTCTTGTAAATCTGAATACTGCTGGCTCGTTTCCAGTCAGTGGGGACCTCCTCAGCCTCCCCAGACCCTTGGTTGACAATTGAGAGGTATCCTGTCGTAACATCCACTAGCTCCCCCACTGCTCTGTGACAAATCACATCCGACCACGTGGACTTACAAACATTCCGCTGATACAACTGGTCTCTTACAATTTCGGTGCCCACAAATGGAAAAGTCACTGATCCTGCACTCATGGGCCTCCAAGTCAACGAGATCAAGCAGCCTAGTCTACTAGTAGTATTAACGAGTGAGGCAAAAAAACATGAAAGCAGTGAATATGCCTGCTTTTTCTTCATCCCTATTTTTCAGGTGACCATCTTCAACAAGTATCAGTCCAAGGTTTTCCTTGGACCTATTCTTGCTATAAACCTACTTAAAAAAGCTCTCTCTCAGCTGAAGCTAAAATTGCTTTCACCTTTCTTCTCCCTCTTCTGCCACCCAACTAAAGCTAGACCTGCCAGTTTTGTTCCTTAGACAGGTAAGTGCACTCAGAACACCCTTAGAATATGCTATATCAAAAGATGTACTTAATTAAAGCATTCGTCTTAATTAGACTTAACAGCTGTAGCTAATTGCTGTGATTGTAATCTTGGCCTGCAGTTGATTTTAAACCACTATTCCAGAGTACAGATCTCCAGCTGAATTGTACGCAGCAGTCATATTGTTTCTGTGAAAGAAAAGAAGGCGCAAAACTGCAGCTGAGCCAAGCTTGGTCATCTGGATAGGGCCTTTAACTAATGCAGAGGGCAAGCATTTGCCTTTTTTGTGCTTTTCTCAGACCATCTGTGCATTGCATAAAAAGAATTGCATTTCTCCCAGTCCAGGTCTCCCTCTGGGAGAGCATACTCTTAAGAGCACTACAAAATTCCTGCCCACCCAGAAAAGACAAATGTTCAGCTAAATCTTCACAAAGTATATTGAATTGGTGGAAAATTACTGAGGTGGATGCCTGAGAGGAAGTTGTGAACCCATGGGAGGCCTGTGCTGGAGCAGGCTCCTGGCAGGGACCTGCAGACCTGCTGGGAGAGGAGCCAACACTGGAGCAGCGCCCTGGTAGGACCTGTGACCCTGTGGTGGACCCACGCTGCAGCAGGCTGTGCCTGAAGAACTGCCCCCTGTGGAAGAGGGACCCACGTGGCAGCAGTTTGTGGAGAACTGCTGCCCGTGGGACGGACTCACATTGGAGAAGTTCAGAGAACTATCTCCTGTGGGAGGGACCCCAGGGTGGACTCCTCTCCCTGAGCAGCAGCTGGAAACCCCATTTCCTGTCTCTCTGTGCCTCTGGGGAAGGAGGGAGGGGTCAGGCATGTTTTTTAAAGTGTAGAGGTGTTTTTTAAAGACTTATTTTACTTCTCATTATTCAGCTTTGGTTTTGTTAGCAATAAATTCAGTTAATGTCTCTAACTTAAGCCTGTTTTACCCATGTGGTATTTAGCGAGTGACTCCTCCTGGTCTTTATCTCGACTCATGAACCGTTTGTTAAATTTTCTCTCCCTATCCAGCTGCACAGGGTAGTGAGAGAGAGGCTTTGGTGGGTGCCTGGCATCCAGCCACAGTCAACCCACCACAACCATTCATTCACTACACTTAATTTATTTCCACAAAAGCTTATGCTCACAAAAACCTGGCTGAAAGTATTTATTGAAATAATCAGGGGGTAACTCAAGGGTTCTTGGACATTAGACATGAGGTGATATAAGACAATTTTAACTTTTACTCATTTAATCATAATGTGACAATTATTATTCATCCATCTGATGATTCATGCTGAAACCATTTAAACAAAGGATTCTTCATTTCTTTAATTAAAGAACAGCAACTTAAATTCCCATCTACCACCTTTTGTCATGTGTACTAAGCTTCTGATATTCTACTGAAGCTAACAAGACGCCAACTTAAAATTTTAATTTTTTCAGCTTTGAACAGTTTAACTGAGTACTTGAACTTACTGATGCAATACTCCAAGTTCCTTGGGCCAAACCTTCCTCTGGATCCACTTTGCTTAAAAAAGATTTTTCATTTTATGTGCAGGGCATAAAACACATTGCAAATAAGGCATATAAAGAGAACTCAGGAGCAAAACAAACTGCAGCCTTAGCCTCCCTGTGGTGAAATTACCACTACAAGGTTCTGCCAAAAAGCAATCAGGTTTAGTAATTAATACACTTACGGTAAGCTTTCTCCACTGTGCAAGTTGTTAGCACGAAGCAGACCATAGAAAGAGACATGAGTACTGTCGGCTGAGGAGTTCAAATCATGTTCTTTACCTTCTCTAATCATTGTACGTTTAAGCAGACTTGAACATTTCAATGCCAGCTCCAAAGCATCCATCCAACATCTGCCTAAAGACAAATTTAGTATTAGACTAAAAATTAAGGATTTAAGAGAACTATACTGCTTCTGTTTCCTAATTGGGAAAATTAGTCCTTTGGGCCCGCTTGCATTGCCTTTGAAGACACACTTCAGAGTTGTTCCATGTTATATTGGATTTTATGGTCTGGTGGGGACATGAAAACAACACACAACCACCCAGCTTTGGACAAAGCGATGCTTCAGGGCAGGACAAGCTAAGTAAATTTTGTTAGAGCATATTCCAGCATTTCTTCCTTAATGTAAGTCTGGTTCCACCCAGGCCATGACTGTGGAATGCCCACAAAGTTGCCTGCAGCCCTGCTCTAGTTCTGAAGACTAAGTAACTGCCTCATTTGGCAAAATCTGCCCAAGTAATATGATAATAGTGTGGAAAAAGAGTTATAATGATAGTGTACAAATAAGATTTCAAAAGATAAAAAGCAGATATTCTAATTTTCTTTGGCAAAAAGTAACTGAACAAATTTGTGTATTCTTTCCCCTTCTTACTTCTTCTTTTCCATATATCTAATCCGTTTCTCAATACAGAAGGCAGAGAGAGTCCTATTTTTAAAGTCTGCAGGGGTATGCTTAATTAACCAGTAGATGAAAAGCATCTGCTAGAAAGCTATAGAGTCTTAAATTTTTTTTCACGTTGTAACTTTAGAAGGTAGTTGCACTGATCACCACCTTCCCAGTGAAAGGAGTTTACAGAACGACATTTTGACAGAATTTTTACTACTAGAATTCTGTGCAACTACTGCACTTAACACAGAAATGCTTTAATAAGAATACATCCATATTAGCACTTTACAAAGGCACTTGATATTTAGACATACATTAATACAGCTAAATCACAGATAACCCTTTCCCCTTCCTCTACCCAGTCAACAAAAGGCAACTGCAAGGAGTCCAATACCTTTTCCTTCAGGTCCTCTCCTTTAATAACCATGAAAAAGTACTAGTACCAACATTACTGAATGCTCCAAATTAAAGGAGAGACTTAACAGTAATTAAACTGCAATCAAAGTGCTGTAACAGACATGATAAGACAATTGAAACCATCTTTCTCATAACTAACTGTTGTCACTGCTGAAAATCAATGAAGTATTTATTTACCATCTGATTCTGAAGCAGCTCGGATGATCAAGTAACTGCTGGGCAATGGCAGAGTTATAGCACCAACTGCTTCACCTTTAGGACCCTTGAAATACACAAAACAAGAAACAGCATCAGATATTTTAATTCAGTTTTACAGTTTACCATTCAATGTAGTAAAAAGCTGACACACTGCAGGGCTATTTACTGTCACTCAGCAACATCTAATGAAGACATGAATGTAAAGATGGACAGCCCTCTTTCACTGGATTTCTTCTTCAAAGACTTAATTCTAAGTATAGGACCCAATTCAAGCCCACTTTTCAAAACAATGGTCTTTGGGATTCAAAAAAAAATTTCGTTTGGTTGGGGTTTTTTGGTTTTGGTGCATTTTTTGATGGTCTTCTCTTTTTTTTTTTTTTTTTTTGGAGGGGGGGTGTGTTTGGTTTTTTGATGTATAAATCACACTTGGCCAAAGTTTTATTTCCACTATGAAGTTCTTCACACTTCACATAAAAAAAAAAAAATTTCAAAAGACTTTCCCATTTCTGTCAACCTTCATTTTGGAATAAAGTGTTAAATAACCATTTTCTATGGTAACTTTAAGACAATTGATAGGCAAAGAGGGCTGTATTAAACATACTTGAAGCTATTGCTGAAAGCTGGGTTAAGCCTGCCTAACTGATGAGGTAACACTTTGATCTTTACTGATTTCCCCCAGAAAAGCCTAATGGAAAGCCAATATAAGGCTTAGAAGAGGGAATTGGAAAGCCAGCAGAAGTTTTGAGCAAAAGCAGATAAAGGCAGGTAATTTTAGAAGCAAGCAAATGAAACAGCCAGAACATTTCTGAGGGCGAGAAGCGGGTAAACGAGTAGTCTTGGTGGCACTTAAATACCAATACAGACAAGCTGCTGCTGGTGTAAATGATGTTCAGAAACTCCTGAGGAGTCAATACAGAGTAAGAGCAATTGGGTGCTAGAAACAAGATTCCAAACCTCAGTCTTCCTCTGAGAGAGTGGACAGGTATGCCTACAAAAAGTCTTGGGTGAAGCAGCAACACTGGGATTAGGAGTTAGTAGGTACCAAGAACCAAGAGGGACAACCCCAATGCACGACCACACCTCACCCCAAGGGTAGAAGGCAGGGAAGAAGCCCAGTGTCACCTAAGGAGGGGAGAGAACCATGGCAGCACACCAGGCAGGGGTGGGAGAGGTGCTGGGGTGCTGCCAGCACTGTGCAAAGGCCTCAGGCACCAGAAGGGCTTGAAACTCTTGGGTCACAGTACACTGGGGCAGACTAAGGGCAGACTTCTGCTCCTGAGATCTGCCCTTCGGGTTTATTCTGTGGGCACTTTAGGGTACACTCCTTACTCTGTACTAAACAACTACGATTTAGAGGTGAAGTGTGGTTATGGTGTCTGGTTTTGCTTTTTTTTAATGCAAGGAAGTTACACTCTAAGTGTTTTAAAAATATATTGATTAAAACCAAGTGAGTAATTTTTAGCTAAGATTTAAGTAAGTTGACTTATTTTACATAACTGCTCATGTATCTTGATTTCCTCCAATTGGTTACTGTTCCAACAGCATTGGATCCTTCTCTTTGATATCACTCATTATGGTTTCAAAACCAATTTCCAGTAGTTAGTGATGTGTACAAGAGGCACATTAATTTCTGTTTGACTTTATTTGGATTGTCTCTGTTTCTGATGGAATGATGCTACTACTACAAGCCAATGGTCAAGTTAAAAATTCTATTATATTAAAAAATGTTGAAGTTTACTTCTTACAGAATATTCATGCCAATAAAACTCAAATGCCGTGAACATTGTTTCAAAGACAACAGTGAAAACTGATATGCAGTCATCCCTGACTAAATTTACTCAGAAAAAATTATTTGCATTAACTTTTCTAAATATTAATTTCAGAAAACTGAAATAGCATCAGTACCAGGCACACAAGGGAGACAAACAAGGTACAGTGCATCAGCTACCTCAGACTGCAGGAGGAACATCAAAGACCACAGCAACAGGCTTAAGGGAGCATGTGAAGTGACTGGCCACAAACTACTGCAGAAGAGAATTTGCAGTCTGCCAGGACACACCATGGGTCGTGTGTTCAAGTGAGAAAATCTCCTGCAGTACTTATACCTCTACACATGTTTTTGCAAGGCTGTCTTTCTGCACTAATTGCAAACAAGGCTCACTTTGCCTTGGACTTGAGGCTCTTTCTGGTAAATCTATTCTAGATCAGTCAATTGCTATTACACTTATGCAAGTTTGCTTCATGATAATAAATTTGTAACTAGGACACTATGATTGACTAGGTAAACAAGGCAGAAAGGGGTTTCAACTTAAAGCCTTTCATCTAATGGAATCCAGTAATTCTCAACTGCAAATAGCCATACCAAAATGAACAAATGCCACTCCAGCTCTCAGCACATTTAGAATGGACAATATCAACTTGTTCAGGTTCAAAATTTGACCTACCTTAAAAAAGTAAAAATCTGGTAGGGCATGTCCTCTAAATTCTAAATATCTAGTTAAAAAAACAAACAAATCCATTTCTCATTGCCAAGCCATGAAGAAATATAAGACTGATTTGTCATCTTCTGCAGACAGGCCACCACTTTGCAATGTATGTATATATATATAATAAATAAAGCACATTAACACCAAATGCTATAGCTTTGGAAAAGGATATGGAGTTTGTGTTCTGCAAATGTGAGATCACCACTAATTACTGAGAAGTTTGCCTAGGCAACAATAAAATAAAATTATTCAAAAGAAATCACAAGTGATTTGAGCTAAGTTTGGTAAATTTAGATAGCACTGATAAATGATCACAATCCAGAATGACCACAAGCATCAGGAATTATACTGACTTCCCTAAGAAAAGGATGACAAATTTAACACAGCATATTCTACAGATGGGACAGAACATCTATTTCAATTCAAGATTTAGAAGAGCTACTAATTGTGAGATTGTAAGATGTATATTTTTAGAGGGTATAATTAATTAATTCTAACAAGGGTCCTAATATTGTACAGTAATTTCATCTAAAGCAAGACATTATTTCAGAAGGAAAATATGTTCACTTGTGCTGTGATTCCACATCCCCTCTCCACATGTAAACACAAAACAAGAACTACAATAGTTTATCAGATTATAAACAGTGAGTAAGAGCAAGCATTAAAGAGCCTCACAAGATATTGAAATAAACCTTTGCTCTGCAGAACACTCCTAGAAACACACTACCTGTGCTTTTCAACACAGGTAAGAGCTGCTCACATCATTATGCCGTGTATGACAAAGCAAATGGACATCAGAACCAAATGAAAACATTTATCTTCCTAACATCGTAACAAAAAGGAACAGACTTGGCTAACAAGTTTCAATATGAGCTATTATTGCACAAGCAAATAATCTGCTTTTTGACTCTTACAAGCAAATTGAACTAAGGTGACATTTTATTACATTAATATAGAGTTAGATACCAAGAAATGTTTATAACAAAACTCTTTTATTTTGGCAAATCTCACCTTAATTTCTCAGATTTGACTGATGTAAAATATAACGTTAAACACTTGTTCCTTTAATTTATGTGATTGCCTGTGATGGCATTAACCTTTTTAATGGCAACCCTTTGCATACCACACTTCTGAAGCTCTTTATGGTGCAAAAATCAAACACTTTTTCTAAATGGGACTAGATGTGAAGGGCTTATATTCAGAATGAACACAAACCACTGAGGCTGAAACAGAAAACACAGTTTAGCTTTTCATTAAGGTGGTCTTTACTCATAGCTGATTAATGCTAGTCATCCCTTAAGAACCAGGCATCCTACCACTAACCTTTGTAGCCCATATGGTCTGCTCCAAAGGATGAAAAAGTTTGAAACAGAAGCCATCTTTTTTAGAAGGTCTCTCGATGAGTTCACAAACGTTCAGCAGCACTGTTCCTACCCACTGGTCATTTTTGGCAGTTTTGTAAAGAAGCAACACTCCTGGTTTCAGTACACACCACAGTTTGGTCCAGCTTTTCAAGGTACCACGAATCTAGAAGATAAATAGTTACAGTAGTATCTCAGTGAATCAATACCAAAACCATTCCCTTTAACGAAATTAAAACTTACTAGCTTTTATTGCAAAACAAAGTTTATCAGGTCTTTCAAAAATTTACCCACGTTTATGAAGGAATATCAAGGTATACTTATTCTTCTGTCTTGATGAATACTCAGTTCTAGAAATGGGTATGCACACATCCAGATATGGGAAGTATAACAATTCAACTACAGTTGATAATATGAACTGCTATCTTTAAGATAGCAGTACCAGCTAGTTCTTAAGAGAGGAAAGGAAAATTGCCAGAAATACGCAAAGAAACCTGCATTCAAATATCTGACTGAATCATTTTTGCAGTTGTTATGTGTGTAACAGAGCCACTTCAAAGCATTAAATGAGAAGGACAAAATGAGAATTGTGGACCCAATTCATCCCAAGTTGATGGCTATGCACACAAGAATAATGTGACTAGGGTGACTGCAGTAAGTGGGAGCTAAGTTCCTCTATTAGTCCCCTAGGATTTGAGCACAGAGACCTTGGAATGCAATTAGTGGCTGCTGTGCCTGTAGAAAAACATTAACAACAAGTAAAAGATTGAGCCTTTTCAATTCTGGCCAGAAAGCAGCAAGCAACTAACTGCTCCACTTCAACTCCAGATTCACATTTGGATTCTGACCTTCAACCAGTCAGCCATAACAATAACTGAGGGGTCCGTGATCGTGCTAAGTAATTCTTTCGTGGCTCTCTTCTTTTCTTCTCTGTAGTTTTTCTTTTGAACCTGTAAATAATAATAAAAATGTTTACAATGTCATGGCCATAAGCCACTTATCAGCACAAAAAGGTGTGAGGAATACCAATACAAGCTGAGGAAAAACCTGCTAAATTCCATTTGCAATACAGATATCGAAAAATAGCTTTAAAATAGAGTATTTGACTTCAAAGTACAAACAATTACTTCAAGAGCAGCTATGACATAGCCAATTTCAGATACTTCTGCAATTTTCTTTTAAAACTGAGGACTTTGAAACTCCTGTAATAATCCATGGGGAGGAAAAACCAACCAACCCAAGTTCTAATATACAGGTACATTACCTGACCTGTGGTCTTCACCCACCATTTATGTTCCCCCCCAGGAGAAATTTGCAGCAATGTACCTCCCTCATTTAAAGCAAAATAATTTTACATTTCTCCTGAAATGCTATCTAGCAAACAGTGGAATTTGGTCTTCCTACAGTACAGAGGGAAGAAGGTAGTAGAAATGCATTCAAATTGCAATTTTGATAATTCCATTTGTTGTTTCATTGCATGTAGATGTCCTGAGGTCCCTGCCAGTTTGAAATCATCTATAATCTTCTGAGTTATTCTACAATATTGTGCCATCTTAAAGACTGCATTACAGAAGCCATTACTCAACTAAAAATACAGTAAAATTTGAAGAGACTCAACAGCACAACTTCTCACAATACTTAAATATTCCCCAAGTCTCATCATTATTTGGCATTTTTGTCCTCTCATTAGAGAATAAGGCAAAACTCTGTGAATGCATTTATAGCCCATGAGGAGTTACTAGGAAATTAATTCACCTTGAGAGATTCTTTTTTTGTAAGTTTGCTTGAAGATTGAGAGATGTCCTTCTCAGAGCCATTGAAAAGCTTGGATTCAGACTGAAATTCACAATACACATAATAAATAAATGACAATGATAGATACAAGAATATATTA
The DNA here is from genome assembly GCA_013400495.1 of Nicator chloris. Lineage (NCBI taxonomy): Eukaryota > Metazoa > Chordata > Aves > Passeriformes > Pycnonotidae > Nicator > Nicator chloris. The sequence goes on along the minus strand of WAAE01011211.1, from coordinate 58,301 downwards.
CTGATGCTGGCACTTGAGTAAGTGTTTGAAGTGCATTGATGTTTGTAAGGTTCCCATTCCCTCTCACTTCTCTACTGCTTCCCCCATTAAAAAAACCCAAACAAACCAACAAACCACAACTTGTAACATGAGCTGTTCACCACCTATTCCTGGAGTCTCTTTTTGTAAGGGTTTTATGGGAAAGAAGTCTGAGGTTCCTTCAGAAGCAGCTGACCTATACACAGCAAGTATTTAGCTCACGTAGACTGTTCCTAGACAGCACGCTTGAATAGTTAGGCATTATTTTAGCAGAGACAGGATGTTTTAGGAGAATCCAGGTGGTTTCACACAGGAGTCATTCCCAGGATATATGAATCAGAATATAGAATCAGCTGTCTTCATCCACAACTTGACAGTTTCTCCAAATGGACTGCTATAGAGGCACTTACCCTGTGACTCATGAAGGAAAATACAGCTTCTTCAGTCTAGGATTCAGTGGTCTATAAATCATCAGAGTACAACTGCCCACTAATAGCACTTGTTCTGCTCCTTGCACCCTAATTCCACGCTCTGGTTACTTTGCAAGTCATCTTAAAGAAGCTCACTGTGGCGTCAGGCAGGAGCAGGACCCGGGTTTGTTCCTGACACCCAAGTCTTGTTCAAGCAGGACAATGAGCTGCCTCAGCACCACATGATTTCTCCCCCTGCCTCTCTCCCATGACTTGTAAGGTTCAAAGTTTACTCCTAGGGGTTTGTTGCCTACTAGTTGAAAGGGAACTCAAGCCACCAAATATTCACTTTGGGAACAGAACTCTTTAGGGAACAAAAAAAAAGGGGGAAAAAGAAGAGTCTAAGAGGATTCTACAATAGAGTTTTCATACCATTCCTATTGGAGGTCAGAGAACATTGAGTAGGTATTCACTATATACAAACTTGAGATAAATTAAAAGAGTTGTATTTCTTTGTGCACTGAAACATAAGCCTGGTGGACCCAAAATTTCTGCATTGTCAAAAAAAGAAAACCAAAGCAATGTAACATTCTAAACTGTGTATTCAATTCAAATTGAAGGAAATTTTATCAAAACTGACCCTCAAGATGTTCCACATATCAAATCTCAAACTACAGTACAAAGTCTATTCACTGAATTTGTATTTTGGAATACTATAAAATGACAGTCAAAAAATCTGCAAGCTTTAAGTAAAACTTACAGCAATAATAAAAACAGAGCACTTGAGCATTCTCATAACTCACAGGCTGCTCAAACAAAAGAAACAAAGCCTAAAGAGTCTCAAGCTGAACAGAACAATTCAACCTGGATTCTACGTTACATCTTTAATTCAGAACTGAGACTTTACAGGAGTCTACTTAGCTACTGTAAAGAAGATATCTGCAATAACTGGTAAAAATTTTAGCTCAAAACTATTTTAATGGTAAGTAAATGTTCTTTAACTTCTGTATCTGTCTTGGAAAAATGAAGGAAACATCTTGTAATAAAGGTATGTTCTTGACAATTAAAATTTAGCTTCAAGATGTGTGTACAACTTGAAATTAAATTTGTCTCTGTAGAATTTAAAGGAAACAGAGTACTTTAAATGTAGTAACAGAAGAGGGGGAAAATGATTATCACTGTCACATAAGAAGAGGTAATGAACTCATTATGCAAGCTATAATGGAACAACTTAAGCAAAACATTCATAAATATTCTAGTCACTCACTGACAGAAAGCTAAGGCAATCTAAAGGTCATGCACAGAAAAGCCCCAAACCAGTAAGTTTCCCAGGCTACAAAAACTCATTTTCTCATTGTCTCAGTTTTAAAGCTCATTAATATGACACTGAGTAAAGGTCTACATTTAGCTGTTCAATGTTATGACACAGGTCAGCCATCTGTATATTTTTAAGCCAGTAACCTTCTCACTGTTGTATCTACACAAAGCAGATGGGATAAAAAAATTAGAGAACACTTTAAGAGAACTTGCTGTAACTCGCAGCAAGGTACATTGAATAGCAGATTCCAGACAAGTCCCATCAATGCTTTTCCATTCTCCCTTAAGAAGAAGGGCTGCTATTTTGCTTCCACTAGTAAAACCAAGTCCCACATGCAGCAATTAAAAAAAAAAAAAGTGTGAAGAAAAACATATATTAGCAGAAGTAGGAATATCAGTCTCATCTTTGACAGAAAGACACAAAAAATGTAATAGCAAAGAACCCAAAGACTTAAAATCCTGTTAAGACAAGAACTAATAAAAATAAATATAAGGGACAGGAAAAGGGAATTGGATAGTCAAAGATAAATGACTCTTTAGTGTCTGGAATAAATCCAAGTCACAAGAGATCATATTAACTTGATTTCCAAGTAAAATTGATTTTGAGGTTTCTGGATCAATATAAATATGATGATCACAAGAAAGCTAGATGGTAAAGTATACTTTCTTGATATCCCTTACAAGTGAGGCTCTAGGATGCAGTAAAGCAAAAAGATACAAAGTTTTGTGATTCCAAGTCACGTGTAAGACATCAACAGTTTGAAATGCTTAGCTACACACCACGAAACTGCAGCATCAGCTGCAGAAACTAAACTGCTTATCCCATTGCAATTTCAATGACACCATTTAAGTCTGGAAATGCTACTATAGTATTTAAGTCTCTTTGTTTTCCTTCAGTATCTTTGTAATGTTTCTCTTTATGGCTCTGATATATCAAATACCACAGAAAAGTTTCTGTCAAGACCTCGAGTGCAAACCCTATCTCCGAGGGGCGTGGCTGCCTGTGCCCAGGACAGAGTGCTGTGGGAATAGCTGTGTGCAAAAGCAGCAAAAAGCAGGAATTTCCCCTTTCCCCTGGGAGCTAGCTCTGCTCAAGATCAGGTCAATTCACCTTCCAGAGCAACCCCACACTTGCTGCACCCCAACAATGTGTTTAAGAGTCTGTTACCACATTTGCCTCTTTAAAAAGACAGTGGACATCCCAGCAGAAAATAGAAAACCACACAGCTGGGTAAGTTAGAGCCTTTAAACTCTATGGCAAGGCAACATCCCACTCCAAGACAGCAAGAAGACTTCATAATTAATTTTCACTACTTTGAACCACTGATTTGGATGTGATGGCATCCTGGGAACTATATTAAGAGATTCCCTTTAATTTTTATCTATTGCTGAATCTGAAGAATAATCTTCAAGATTTTCTACAACAAAAGTTAAACACACTTGCCTTTAATTAAAAATGTGTAACTCCTTTACATACCAACATTTTTAAGACAGGTTAGAAGGTTGTTTTTCTTACCTTGCTTTTTGACATAGAATATGCTGCATCGTCTTTACTTTGTGACACATCTTCCTTCCCTTTGTCAAAACCTTAAAGAAAAAACAACATTGTTGCAAATTATTTAAATTCATTAACAAAATTTACATGAACTAGCTTTTGAAATAAATTTGCGAATGTGTTTGGCATAAAAGAAGTACAAGTAAATCAGATTTTCAAATGACATATACATACCAATCTGTCTCATCAGTTAAAAACATACCAGCTACTACAATACACACTAATGTAATACTTGCCACTAAGAGGCAAGAACAGTTTCCAGTATTTGGAAAATGCTGCACCTGATCCAATAACCTAATGAACTGTAAATATAACATGCCAACTTTTGTCCTTTTATTTTCTCATTCTCCCCTACCTGCATCCATGCAGGCACAGAGAAGAGTACTAAATAAAGCCTTTTTTTGTTTGTTCATTCCTGTAGCTTTCTGTAGCTAGATAATTGTTAAATACTGCTGGAACCCTGGAAGCTGAGATTTTGGACGTTCTGTGCTGTCAGGCACTGACCCTCAAGAAAGCATTGCATTTGACCTGAGGGCGTGGAAAAGGCTTCCAAAGTTGAGTGATAACACTGGGATTATGGGTGTGTAGTTTGAATAGAGGTGTGTAATACCACAGGGTGGAAAACTTAAGAGTTAGGGGTTTGGAATATAATAATATAGAGAAAGCAAGATGGAGATTTTAGGGCAGAGGTCAGTTGTNAGATGGAGATTTTAGGGCATAGGTCAGTTGTCTTTTTCACCTTCTTCTTCATGGGTTTGGGTGGTTTTTTGCCATTGGTTACTGAGGTCCGCATTGCGGACTACGGGTGGTTAGTAATTGGATTATAAATAAAAATAATTTAGGTTTTAGTTCTGAATTGGACAATTTGTCCTTGAAAAGGCTTTGTAGAGATAGAGAGGCATCCATTTTGCACCCTTGTTCGAGTATAGCAGAACTCACAGCTTGTGAGACTGTAACATAGATAAGAGTTAATAAACATCAAAGTCTGAACAAACTTCGTCTCTCGAGCTTTAATCCCAGCTCTGGCAGCAAAAAGAAGACTAAAAAAGTCACAAAATGTCACCTACATGAAAGAAAATTTGATTAAAATTACCAGTCAGAATTTTTTTGCAAGAAGATGGAAAAAGTTCCTTACATTAGCCTTGAATCTATACTTTCAACTTGACACTGAAGAAGTGTAACTACAAGGCNAAAGTTCCTTACATTAGCCTTGAACTTATGCTTTTATAAGTATTTTTTTATTTTTATACTTATACTAATTTGACACTGAAGAAGCGTAACTACAAGGTTTTATATTAAAATTTGTCAATATCCCACGTTTCTCTTCTGTGACAAACCTCACACTCCCCAGCATCCAAAAAGATAAGTAAGTCAGTGTCCGTGTGACAATGGAAATCAGGGACACAACTGGTATGGGTGCTGCCACACAGCTGCTATGTGTCAGAGAACCTTGACCGAGAACTTGGCACCCTCTCACAGAAAAATCACCTACTGTGCTTACAAGACACAACATCTCACTCATTGATCCATTTTACTTGAAGAGGGTGGTGGCAGCATAAAGCTTTTATAAACAGGAATAAAACAAATTGCACAATGCATTTATCTGAGTAAGTCAGCGTGCAATCATTTACACAGCCTCTGGAGAGGAGGCAGATGAGACCATGAAGTCATGCACGGACTTCAGGACAGCCCAGGCAGCTGAGAAGCCTGGCACAGAGGTGTCCAGGGGCTGTGCCCATGAGAGGGCACTGCACCAGCAGGGACACCCTGCACCCACGGACACGGCACCAGCAGGACAGTGCATCCTCAGACATGGCACCAGCTGGCACGCTGCACCCATGGACACTACCCATGCTTTGGAGCATCCCTCTGGGCATGGCCCCAACTTTGAAACAGAAATCTGTATTCTGATCCCTGAAATGAGAAGACTTACTAGAGAAACTCCTTGATTTCAAATTCTTCAGGGGAATGTGTGTATGTGAAGGGAAACTATGAGCTTTGAAAGAATTTTTAACTTTCTGCAGCAGTGTTGGGTAGTTTGTCCATAACACGATTTTTTTTTTTTTAGTTATTATTATCTTCAGCCTTCCACAACTTATAATATCTAGAAACACTAAGACAGAACTGATTCATTTGTCACAATTACACACCCTGAGAAGATGCATGGAGTTAAAGGGGCATCAGGTTGATCTCCAGGTTACATGAGAAATCTTAAGATTTCCTCTTGATTTTGGTCTCGTAGTCAGTCTTTCAGGGATTTTCCTCCCTTTATATTCATTACCTTGTGCAGATATTCCTTTTTAAGACCACATTTTTTAAAATTATATACTGCAGTACAATATCTCATTTTACATTCACAGAAAGGAAGCCCTACATGCCTTTACAAATAACTTTTACATATCTTCATAGAAGCCCCACCTGGGCACAGTTCATTAAATGCTTCGTTTTTAAATTCTTCCAACACACCTGCAATAGATTTGTTCAGCTAATGAAAACCTATAACATAGAAGACCATTTGATAATAGGGGAGAAGTACCTTGACAGACAGGAGATTTGTAGTGCTAGGGAATCCACGAAAAATCCAGACCCCAGAAGCCACGCTTCCTATATAATACCAAATGCAAAAGCACAGTTTCTATAGCACTGGTCATCAGGCATGAAACAAAATAAAGGTTGTTTAAAGCCTCAGAGGCTACACTTGCCTTAGTTCACTGAGAAGTTACTGGATTCAGTGCCAGACTTGGGCAATCAAACACACACCAGAACCATAGCAGAGGGTTTCACTTCATCCAGTACTCAAAAGAAATTCCTCAAAAGGAATCAAATCCCACTGAAAATGCAACACAGGCATTTTCTAATGACTTGCCCATTTTTGTTTATTAAATGGCACATACAGAAGCCTTAGTGAGGGGGAATCAGCAAGGAAGTGCTAAGACAGGATTTTTCTTACAGAAGAGAAGCTATAATTCCAAGCTTGTTTTCTAAAGCACAACAATTTTAAGGACTTTACACACCCTTATCCAACAGACATACATTTTTTATTTTCACAAACAAGCTTTGCATCAGTATCACCAAGAAGAAATGAAACCAGAAAGAATATTCTGTCCCAGAGGACTGAACATGAAGACCAAAGTTCAGTTGCGTTTCCATGAGTTTCACCTCCTTGCTTGCAGTGTCTCGAGCTGGAGAGGTGTGCGTGCCAGCTGATTCATGAACTTACTCACCACACAGACTGTTCCCCTCCTCACCCACAGCACAGAAAAGAGCTCTCTCAAGGATTCATTAGCAAAGCCAAGTCAGGGTGCTGCACCTCCTGGAACACCTTGCACTGCGCCATCTCGGCCTGTGAGGAAACCCAGTCATCCAGCTTTGCATCCCCCACCATCCTACTGGTAACACCCCTCTGTGCAGAGGGATAAGCTCACAGTACAGACAGATGTCTGAAGCAAAGACTGCCAGAGCACAAGAGGCTAGAAGCAGGGTGTAATAAAAAGAAAGCGTTTCAAGTTTTTCAATATTTATCAGCAGCAGTTTTGGGCTGTATCACGTTCCCCAACATTTTAGCTTACTTGTTCTTTCCCACCTTGTAACTCAATCAGCAGCTCTTTAATGAAATAACCTGACTCCACATTTCACAATGTAGAAATTCAGGTGTTGAAGACAGTCTCGTTCTGTAATTTTCTCTCTATTGAATCCTTGGAATTTATGTATCATTTTCTATCTACAATCCTGAAAGCAATCTTTAGAGTTAGGAGCACCACTACTGTACTCTAAAGCAGTTCTGAGCATCAGCAATTGCGTTCAGAGCAACACTACCTCTTAACAGACTTTCTCCCAGTGTGATCTTCCTTATCTTAATAGCACAGGTGCCATGGGCTCTGAAAGCTGATCCCAATGCCAGTGCAGTCAGCCACAGTTCATGGTATGACCTCAGAAGCCAAGGGAAACTGTCCATTAATGCAGTCCTACTGTGAGCACTCAGCATGTTCTTCCAAAACTTGCAGGTGAAAATCTACATTAAAACTCATTAAGAGCTTTCAGAGAGTTTTAAGAGCCTGAGAGAGGAACCAGAACTCTTGCATACAAGAGGTCAATGAAACAAAATCAAACAGTGCTGCTTTAGAGATTGAGACAGATTATGTAGTCAATACCAAAAAAAAAAAAAATCTTCAAAACACACACAAAAAAATCTTCTTTGTTGTTGACAAAAGATAAGGCTATATACATTGCAAAATTAAAGACTATTTAGGATAAAAACTGTGGCAGAGTACAGTTTCCAAAAAAAACCTGTCTAGGTAATAGACTTCAATTTTCAAGCATAACATATACTTTTTGAAGTTGCACCCACCATCTGTCCCTTTAGTCAATTTTGAAGGAAGAGAAAAACCAAAACCAACCACATAACTCTTACATCTTGAATACTAGTTTTGTGCCTTTCAATAAATGTCATCTTGCAATTACAGTACATGAGAAAAACACATCAGAAAATAAGCACGTTACTTTTTAATGTCAGAGCTATTTAATCCATAAAAGAAATAATTACTATATACTGGAGGCTCTTTTTCAAATATACAGAAAAAACAGTAAAAAAGCAATGCAATGCATGAAAAGACCACCAACAGCAATCCAAGCAACAATATTACTGACTTCCAAGTGAAAAGAAAGGAACAGCCTGATTTGATTACTGGTGTGCATGTGCAGTTTTGAGGAACAAATAATTGAGCTGGAAGATGCTTCTGTAAGAACTATGAGCTGTACTTAGTGGGAATTATCAATACTGGTGCTATATAATAAACACACCAGAAAAAAAAAGGAAAAATCTTTTTAAAGAATTGAACACAGGGAACCATAGTCTTTTTAACTGACTGACTTTCAAAAGCTTAATGACAACCAGATTTAAGAGTACAATCCCATATTAATTAATTCAGATTCCTCCATGGACTTTGAAAGAGAAGTAATCAGAAAAGTAAGCAAAGTCCTTTTATGCATTTTCTAACAGTAGTGTTTTCTTTTGTTAGCACCATATTAAAAAAAAAACACACCAAAGACTGTCATTACTATAACTATACATGAATGTATTTAAAACAGACAATTACTCTTTGCTCAAACCAATTTGAAAGAATACATAAAGAATGTTCATTAAGCATGTTAGGAACGGTGAAATTTTTCAGAGATATATGGAAGATTCCAAAAAAGAAATTATTTTTTAAGTCTATGTACACACTTGAATGTTTTCATTAAAAAATGCTTTCCATTGTTCTGCATTTTAAGCAGCCATTCATTGTCTGCTTATGAACAGTGATCAGCTTTAACTGCAGAATTCTATACAGAAAGGAAGAAAATACAAAATGAGATCCTTTTTTTTTCCCACTAATTACCAGATTACACATATTTCTTTTAAAGGTAGGAAGCACCTGTCTAGTTGCCAACCCCATGCTTTCAAGCTTTGAGATCTTTTATTTCATAAGCAGCTTGAAAAAAACCTCTGTGTTAGATTCTTGGTAGAAGGTTAATCATTTCCTAAAACAGAGTGAAAGGAAACATTCCAGGATAAAATAAGTTTCATAAAACATGCAACTTCCCCCGTGCTCTGCACCCCACTCGGCTCCAGGGCTTCAAAACCAGGGCTTACAAATTCAGTGAGCCATGCTGCAGGAGGCACGCAGTAGAAAGTGAAAACTATTTTATTCCCCACTTGCTTTCCCCCACAACATCCCGGCCCCGTGGGACTACACAGTGAAGTGCATCTCTGCGCATGCGCAAGACAAATCCCACAACCAGAGCAATTCTGGAAAGAATGCACAGCTTGTACTATGTCCCCATTCAGGAATGGGTGACCTTGTAACACATTTTCAAGCACTGAGGCTTTCTGAAATAAACGGCTGAAATTCAGGTACCTACGTCAGAAGTGCACATTATGAACAATGCTGTACAATGATCTACAAATCATTTCAATCTACAAATTCATTTCAATATTCCAGTATTGATATTCAGGAAACAACAAATCTGAGGAAAAGGAGATTAAAGCCCTTTCAGGGGTGGTAAGTCTTTAAAATCTTGCACTACAGAGTTTAGCAAAGCTATGTTTTTAGCCCTCATTTTCTATCTTGTCATTTTATGTCAAACCGTTGATGACCAGCCTGCAGATTTTCCAGTAGCTACAGCTAAATGAAAACCTTATGCTGTACCTTACAATTTTAAAGGAGGTCCATTATGTGTGTGTGAGAAGTACAAGAGAGGAAGGCATTTATAAACCACATCACAGAACCTCAGTCCTAAAAGCTCAAACAACCAAAACAAACATTCCAGTCAGTCTCCAATACACCAATGCATTTGAAAGTGAGATTTGTGGCAATGTAAAAGCTAACTTACTCGTTTCCCTGTCTGCAAATCTTGCCACTACAAAGAGCTGTTATCTGAATGCGTACAAGCGATAAATACTCTTTCCGATTTCTACTGACATCTCAGTACATTACTCTCATTCAAGAGTGAAAATTTAAGGTGGAAATTATATTCACTTCTGTACATTTTAAGAAATCCAAGACCGAAACAAACCTGGTAAAGCAGGAGAGAGCTCATTATATCCGCCAAATGAAGCATTCCGGACGAGCTTTCGGCCATCAGCTCTTGGAGAAAACACAGATGAAATCCCAGCACATGAAGAAAACCTACGTCGCACTGGACCTTCTTCCTTCATGAGTTAAGGTGTTTGTGTAAGGATTATGTTCTCTGTGAAAGCTGGTTAGCATAAGCTGCTTGGAGCAAGAGTGTTGCAGTAGCAGCCTTTTACCTCACATTCTGATGAGTAAGATACAAAAGAGGAAAAAAAAGAAACAAACGAAGGGCGCACATGAAAAATGCAGTGAAGAGAGAGAGACTGCCAAATCAGCAGCAAGCCAAGCAACACTATACTCCTCACATCAAAGCCCTTAGGATGCTTAAAGTGGAATGCCTTTGCTTCAGCTCCTTTTTTTTGGGAAACACACCACATCTCATTTTTCATCTCTCAGTTTTGGTCCTACTCATTTCTAAGAACGCAAAAATGGTATTTATGTTTTAAGGATTCCTTAATTCAAGTTCCTGTCAGTCTTTCAAGTCCCAAATTTATATTGCACAAAGGACAACTCACAAGCTTTGTGGCTTCCCTGTTTGATATTGTGGTATGCTACGGAGTCTGAAAAGGGAGCCAATCATTTGCATTACACAGCCAAGTTGAACTTTCCTGTTCAGGCACTCACCTAAGTAGTTTTTGTCAACTGACTGCCATGGCCTCTACATCTTCATTTCTTATTTTTCTTTAAAAGTGAGGCAATTGCCTTTTCTTCTTAAAACTCTCCCATATTTTTATATATAAACCAGCATGACTCATGGAAGACCTGCCCTAAATAATCTCCACAAAAAAGGCATTTTATTATTAATGCCCCAAATATTTTGTTCAATGAATAAAGCACTTAAATGGGCCAGCTTAAATTTTAAACATAAAAAAGATTCCAGTAAACTGTGCTTCAAGACTAGAAATCTGCTGATCCAAACTCCTCCTGCTGGCAGCTACCAGAATAAAGTCAATTTCCCTTCTTAAAACTCTCCCATACCACTGCTCATTACATCAGCAGCCTCTTTGCCGCAATGACTGGTGTGCACAGCCACCCTCTTGCAAATGTGGAACTGCCATCCCATTTGGTGTTTCTCTGCTAGTCCCATTTTCCCCATCAAACCTTATTTCTGACAAAACAGGTTTTGAAACCTTCTCTATTAAAAAACAAGACAATAGGACACCAAGAACTGCCTTGAAAATAAGCACTTGAGTTCTTACCTTACTCCACACTAGAGGTCTCCTTCTCTTACCAAGTGAATCACGTGCCATAAGTTAAATCAATACTAGCATGAACATGATTCATCCTCAAATAATACTATTTACTTCATCTCCATAAACAAAGGAGTGTAGTTAATTTCCCAGTATATGACAAGGTAAAAAGATGTACCAGAAAAAAACAAATATGCTATATGAAAAACACGATTCACTTAAGCACAGGGAGTAGGAAAAACTGGATAAGCATCATGTATTCAGGCCTGTCTTCATTTATCCAATCCTCAGACTTCCTTCAGCTGAAACAGTCCTTGTGTCCCAGAAGGAACACAAAAACCAGCTAAAAAACTAAAGGAGTGGAGTGGCGGGGCAGAGAGGAGGAAATGCAAGGAGGGAGAACACTACCTTTTTTTCTGTTTGGTTTTGGTTTTTTGTTTTGTTTTAACAAATGCAGCTCCATCTCACCTCTCCAAATCTGTCTTAACTACAAAACAGAGCAAACACCTTGGTCCAAATCTATTCAGAATATGCTTTTTTTTTTTCCTAATTAAAATCAAAAGAAAGCTGCAGCAGAACTCCCTGTACACACAGAAGGAACTGTATCCTCTCATTACAGACCTACCTTGCCCAGTTAATGGGGCCGTTATCTCCTCTTTCAGAGTCAGGGCTGTGACCCTGCCCAGAACACTCTGCTGACACTGGTAATCCGGCATTGCCACGTCTCTGGTACTGGAATGGCTGGGTCACACCGACTCAAGGGAGCGAAGGCTCCTCCATCAGACACCTGCACACCACTTGGCCTGCATCTGCCTCCAGCTGCTGGGCCCTACTTGTCAGCTCACCAGCTTGTTTCACCACCTTATGTTCCTGTTACTAAGAAGTGCCTGTATTTCCAGGGGTTTCAGGAAACAACATAAACCTGAATGCCTTTCCCTTACTTCTCTCCATGACCTCTCAGCTCCCTTGACATTGCCCATGTAGCCAAACTGTAAACAGGAACAGATTAAAATACCTCTTTCTCCTTCCTGTGCCCTTTTCTCAATTTAGAACAGAAACTGAGCTCTTTGGGTAGATAAAATTAAGAATTTCAATATGGATAATGTTACATTTCCCCTCTCTGAGGCTCTCTCCAGTCAAGGAAACTGTTATCCAAGTATTCTAAGCACCCTCTTTTTTAACTCAACAGCAACACAGGAGAGGCAGGGTCTGAGTCTTTTACCAAAATATGACTCTTTCTCACCACTAAAACAGAGAAGGAAAACAAAAAATCTAATGTAAACTTCCTCCTTCATCTCCTCACCCCTTTCCCCCTCCAAAGACCAAAACATCCCATAAATCCTTTTTCTTCTTCTCTCCTTCCTGAAAATAAATTCAGACTGAATAGGTCCATCTACTGAAGAAATCAAACTGTGATCTTAGACTAACGTCCCAGGCAGCCTTCTATGCTTTTGATATTAGTTTCAAGTGCTTTAAATATTGATATACGTAGAAAATGCACTCTCATACTCAGGTTAGAAGTTTACACGGTTTCAGATACTCACGAATAGAACTACAGCCAAGTCCAACTGGCTAAGTCAGACATGGCAGACAAGGCTGCATAAACAGGGAAGTATCTGCACTTTAGCTTAGAGGCATCAGGTGCATGACACAGTGTATCTGTACATGAATGTATGAGTCTTTTCATAACAGAAGTTTAAGTCACAATAGGAGGCACTAGATTAAGTATGCCACTGAAACAAAAAAAAAGTTCCCTGGTTTCTCTGTTTTATAAAACATCTATATCAGCAGGTAGACAAAAATCCCTACATGACTGAAATATTTAGTTCATGTATCTCAGGGCAGGGGGGAGTGGGGGGAGCACAAGGAGAAGAACCCATTCTCAGTCAACCTCTTTAGAGGAGGAGAACTTATTTAATGTGTGTATTTTTGTAAAGGATAGAATGCATTTCTCACATCAGATATTGAATCAGGGCTTCTTCAATAGTTAATAGTAAATGCTGGCTGAAAAACTAATCCTAATCCCGTGCTTAAGACATTCTTCCAGGATATTGCCTGGAGCAAAATGTAAAATTTCAGTGTACAAAATCAAGTCATATAGAAGATACATGGAGTTCCAACAACTTGTGAACACTTTTGACAAAGTCTGGTTTTAGTTTTAGAACATTTCTCTAATGGAAAAACATTTACAGCTGAAAAAAACACAGTTTTAACAAAAAAGACCTCTCTAAATTGTAAAGGCATGAATTCAATGAAATTGAACTCAAATCAGATTTACCTGGACTACCCAAATGAGGAATTTTCACTATAATAATCCTTTTTATAGAGATTTTAGAAGTTTAGAATAACTAACACATTCTACAAACTGATACTGATGCAGTAATACAACTAAGACTATGTCTAGTGATGCAAAGCAAAAAAATAATCCTTTACCCAAGGAAAAGCCAAAGTCTTCTTAAAACTAAACTCTGTGAAAGCTACAGAAAAAGAAAGAGGAAGAAAAGCTTGGTGTAGTAGAGGAAGGCAGAAGCTTTTCAGACTTGCCCTGCCATTTTGACAGTAATTTGCCCTGACATTTCAACATCACTACCTTTTTCCAGTAGAATTCTCTCCCAAGTCCATGAAAAGGTCATAAATAATTCTCTACATGCAGTATAAACACACTCTTTGCAGCAGGCAGAAAACAGAAAAAGAAAACAGCTAGACTATCATACCTATGCAGGTTTTATCCAACACCCGATTTTCACATGTGGATTTGAAGTAAAGTGGGTTTTTCCTATTTAACAAAAAGGGTATTAAAGATATACTTGCCTTCAGCACTGATACTTGATTCAGAAAAAAATTATACCTAAACCATGAGGCTACAATGGAGAGTAGTTGGGAGAGGCAAATTTCTTTCACCAAATATTCTTCTGTTCTCTGGTATTTCCATGTCCAGTGCAGTTTAGCTGAGGAGTAATTCCAGAGGCAAGCCTGAGAGTGGTGATGAATGACCACCAAGGCTCCCCATGCACTGCTGGCAACTGTACTTGGCTGCACCTCCTCACTTGCTAACCGCCTGCTCAGCTCCTCCCACATGGAGCAAATAATAGCTTTGCTCACTGCTCAGGTTTCAACATTGTCATCTCAACCCTTATGAAATTCTCAGAGTCACGGCTCAGGTTCAAGTAGGCCAGTCCTGAAGAGACTGGCATGAAGAAAGAGAACTCTCTTGAGATGTTTCACAGCAATCAGCCCTGCTGTGCCTTTTGAACCCAGTACCACATTCTCATAAAGCTCTAACCCACACAGAAAGCAGTATATGCAATTTACCCAAGCCACAAATACTGGGTGGAGTAGCATTTCAGAAATGGCAAGTTCTAATGAACACAATGACTTGCAGAGAGGAATGTGCCAGAGTACGCATGACAGTAAGAAAGCAGGAGGTCAGGATAGTGTATTCAGGAGACTAACCACACAGAGCAGAATTTAAAAAATTTTACAAGGAATTCAGTTTTATAACACAAACTAAGACCAGATTATTTAGGGCTCAAGCTCCCTCCTACTGTGACCAGAGCCTCACTCACATTCCATTTAAGACAAGCATCACCAAAGCTACTCCAAATAAGTTACACTGTTTTATGGAACTGGGGCTTCACTTCCATACTCTGTCAAAAAACTGAAAAGCGACCACCTGTGTCCCTAGGCTCAGGAACCTGCAGCAGGACAACAGGCATTAATCCACCTAAAGAACAACCAGCGCCCATGGCTCCCATGAACCTTTGATTACAAAATACTTATCATCAAAAGCAATGCAAGATAAATTACCTCCTAATAAAACAACAAGAAAGACCAAGAGTCTCCAAGCATGAGGGCTTGTAAGGTTTTAGAAAGAATTCTTATGTAGCAGGAGAAAGCAAAAGTGTTAACATTTTTCTAAGACATTAAATGCATTTACTCTACGGAGAAGGTGCCTTACTTCAGAAGCAACACTTACTGTTAATATTGAAGTATTAAGAAAAAAGCTTTTTGGAGAGCCTCAAGTAGACCTTTAACAGTTGCTTCTTTAGCAGTAGACAATGAGACAGACTTATGGGAAGATGAAGTGATGTAACAACGCATTACATGATTAGCAATAAATTGTTCTTGGTGTGTCGAGCTAGTAAGTTATTTAGCCATTCTTCAGCTTCTCTATTCAAAGAACACATATAGTGAAGGGAAACAGGAGACTGCATGAAGTTAGTTCCATGACTAAGTCTGCCTACATGCAGAGAGTAAACTCACAGGAAAGGTGAAAAGAAAAACAGAAATCACTATTAAAGACAAAATATATTAAAGACAAAATATACCCAACTATCCAGGAAACACCTTGGTTTGGAACCAGACAGACTGGGCAAGATTTTGCCATCTGCAAGCCAAAAACTATTATCAAAAAGAATTACTAACACACTGAAAGCATTAGTTGGATAAAAAAATAACAGCACAAACTGGCATTTAAGCAATGATCAACTCCCAGTGGAGTTACAGTCTCGCCTGTGCTCAATGCATCCATCTGCTGTAATTAGGGGCAGTGGGATTTCTCTTCCCAGCTCCAAGGCAGTTCCCCTCTGCTGTGGCTTCAGTCTCATGCATGCATATGAACGAACAAGCTCTTGTGACCTCTTGGCAGAAATGTGCCTGGAGCACCAGAGCCAAGTGACTGTCTCAGGTCGAGCTGCTAACACTCTGAAAAGGCTTTGAGTTCACTGTTACAGGGCTGTATCTTTCCTTCTGTTGGTCCACAGTAATTTCTCTTCCACTGACTGCTGGTTAAGAGGAGATGCATTGCTGTATCTCCAGGGCTTCTTGCACACTGACCACCAGGAACTCAGAACAGGGATGACAAGTCAGGAGCTCCAAGACCTTTGTTACTGCACAGTGAAACAAATTGTGCTCCTGCTGTCAGCTGAGCCAAACAACTGAAACAAATGGATTTTAAAAGCTGCAAGTTGCACAGGCCAACAACAAATCAGCTTTAACTTGTTAGTTGCCTTGGGTACACAGTCAGTAACATCTGAGTTTGATATTTTCTGGGTCATTAAGGTTCCAAAGGCATCTCATCCCTTCAACAGCTGTTTTCTAGGACCTACTGCTTGAAATTGCCTATTCTTTGCTTTCCACCTTCTCTCACACACAGAAATAGGTAAATTCCTATTTTCTTAAAAAATGCAGCATCCTGTGGATTAAAATCCTAGCACTAGCATATCCTTTAAATGTTTCCTCTGGAGTTGTTTGAAGTACAAGCTCAGCATAGCCAACAATGCCCTCACTCTTCCCCAAAATCACCTTCACTTCCTTCCAATTCATGGTGATCATCATCCTCATGATCATCACTGGCAGACATGTGATTTTGTTTCCACTGTCAACCCTCCTCCCTGTACCTAAGCCACTTCTGTTTCTCAATCATGTAACACAATATATTTTTAATCACGTTGCAAATTGAATTAACAACTACTGCTCTGCTGGAAAAGAAAGGCAGATCCCATTTCTTATCTCCTGTCAGCCTCCTTCTGGGCACACACATCCCACAAGGACACACTCACATTTTCACCTCATTCGCATCTCACTGATGTTTTGAATAAAGACAGGAAAAACACAGAAAAGTCTGACATTTTCAAGCATTCTTTACAGAATTTTTAATAATACTACCTTAACTAGATTCCTCTATTTACCACAAATATTGCTATTTAAGCCTCTATCCTGTCTTCATAAAAAGTTTGAAATATGTTTTAAGAAAATATTGGTAAATTAAAAACATTATTAATAATTTACAAGGAGACTGCTGACTTTCTTCGTAAATTTTCTGTGATCACTATTAATTCATTTTATCGAAAAAATAAATCAGTATGCCTAAGTTAATAAGATTTACAAGAATTCAATTTAACAGGGATAATTTGACATAAACAGAAGACATCAGCAAGCAAAAGTAAGCTTGACAGAAGTTTAGTTGTTTGTTCATTAATAGTTAGTAACATTTTTAACCACTGAATGCAAATACAGAAAGAGCTAAATTAGCATCATATTACATGTCAGCTGCTAGAACTGAAAGATGATTTAGCAGTACTAACATCTATATGAACTACACTTAAAAAAATATGGTCTTGGAGAGTTGGCAAGGCCATGCTGCCCATTGGAGCCTAAAGACACACCAACCCACATGCATAAGCAAAGCTTCACAGATAAAGCTGACTCCCCAAGCTCATTAAAGTTTCCATGAAAAGGCTACTGAATTATTTAGGTCTTACTCCAAGTCTGACAAGTCAAAATATTGAGCAAAAAAGCATGGTGTACTCATGTAGTCCATTCAAGACATATTAGCTGAAGCATTAAGATCAGGACCAGGCTATTCTGACACTCTAGTTAACTACTTGATGGGCAAGGCAAGAATAAATTAAATCCACAAAAATTAAAATTAAAAGCCCATCTCAGGATCAATGCTATATATGGCTGAGTTAGTGTTTGGCCACTAAAATTCTAAACTTTCCACATAAACAAGTTAAAATCGTACAGGAAAAATCTCCACCATCCCTTTTTTTTTTTTAAATACATTTCCATCAAACAACCTTGCTAAAGCTTTCTATGGAAGTGAGTGTGACCTCCACACTTACACGCCAATCTGTAGCCTCACTGGTAAGCTACTTCAGCCTCAGAATAAAGGACTGTGTAACTTCAAGGATCTTCAAAATATTTTATAAAACAGTGCTAAGATCATATAGAACAATGACATTTTAAATAACTTTTGCTGAACAACCACTATACAATGCTGTCAGATCAAACTGTACTTTACATTTATAAAACAAATCCGTATTGGAGTCCAAGAATAAGGCTCCCATCTCTGTCTCAGACAACATACTAAGCTCCATCTCACAAGAGTGACAGGAGTGAGGGAGGAGGAAGACATGTCTTAGACTTAGAAACCAAATACAGGAAAATAGAAGCTTTCTGAAATCCAGAGCTATGGTCAGAAATGAAAACACAGTGTTTATACACAGTAGCACCTAAAACAATAAAATACATACCACTTAAAACTTTACATTGACATATTATATGGTTCTCTCTGTTCCAATTTGGAAGTCAGTGGCTCAAACTGATATTAAATGTTTATGTCCCCTACCTTGCAGTAAGACTCATGTACTTTTAACCATATTTGTAATACCTGTCATTAGGATCTTACTTAAAACACAAGCAGGCAACAGAAATTAAACTTGTTCCAGTAGATTTTCCCAAAAATGGTCACTGAGCATGCCTGTCCCCAGATGGCTGGACAGCCACCGTGGTGGTTTCCACATTAACACCAAAGTTAGTGCTGGTTGTTCCAGAGACTGCTCCATCACAGGCTTGGTTCCATTCCCACTCATCTGGTTTTGACCTACAAGTTCTATGCCAAAGGGCCTTGCAACACAGGTGCTTTTTATGTGTTAGCAGGAAACAACCTAGGTAAAAGTGGCCAAATAGTATTGCACATCATCCAACTGCCCAGCAGCAAAAACTAAGTACCTGTGTCACAGTTCTCCCTTACATATACATAATCAGTTCTTTGTGGACGGTATCATACATTTTTCTGGTTTAATTCTCTGTTATTCTGTGCCTAGCATGATACTGAATTGTTTATTTACATTATTCATCTCCTAAGGATGACTTCAGGTGTCAGTGACTGAAAGTATTTCCATTTAGTTCCTTGTAAATGCCTTCAAATTCTGTATCTAAACATTCCCTACCTCATTACACCGTACCACAGGCACATCGTAAAGACCTTGGTAACTGGATTTCAGTTACAACAGTCAGCCTCAAGTACTCCATCACATTCAGCTCTGTTCTACTTCATTTTTTCAGGCTTCCACTACATCTCTTTTTCTCCAATGTAATAAGCTCACATTTTTGCCAGCACTGTAATTTTGTCATAGGAATAACTACCATCAAATATTCACCCAATTTTTAAATGTTGGTCAACCCACTCCACAAAAATCACCTCCCAAGCTGTAGATAGGCTGCAAGACAGTAATTGTAGGTTGCTGAAGTCCACATTGTACCATTTCTCTACTGAAATTGAAAGCAACCCAAATTTCTTGTTTCATGAAAGGACAGCCTTATATCTAGTAGTGCTCCTGGAAAACTAAGTCAGTGATGACTGATGCTAAAAAAGGCACAAATACATTTAACTGGCTTAAATTCACTTACATAAGGCCTGAAATATTCAGAAAAAAAAATCTGGAGAGAAAACTTAGTATCTACAAGGAGTTTGACATAGGACTAACAAGTCTTAGTGCTTTTCAAGCCCATTTGAATGATCTTCCTGAGTGAAGCCCTGAAAAAACATAACAGTTTGACTTTATAACTTCGAGGGAACATCAATTTTAAAAGAAAGAATTTATTAGAATATTCAAATACACTTACATAACTCCAGTATTTGTCTAGTAAAGGATACAACACAGTACAGAGAGAAAATAACCAGAAATTCTTTCAACATAATAAAAATCACAAACAAGTTATATTTATATTATACAGAAAATATTTCCAGGCTAAGCTTGACACACGCCAGAGGACATCAAGTGCTGTTCCAGTGAGTTAACACTAGGAATTAGAAAATATATCCAAGCTAGTTGTGTGTAGTACCAAAAATACTATCACAAAAACTTTAGAACACACTAAAATGTTACCAGTTTCAGCACAGTAATAACTGTCTTTGTTTCAAAGTTTTTTTCTTGTCTAATAGAACTGAACAGGAAAACAGGAACATGATTCAAAGTTACCTAAGACACTGCCCTTATTGCCCTGAAACACTGGTATTACTTTGACAAAGCAAGCTGTGGCAGTTAGGGAGACTCATATCAAAAACAGTTAAAAATATAAAACCATGTCAGGAACACTACTCATGGAAAAAAAATTAAGGAAGCATGGATGACTAGCATGGCTGCCCATAGCAAAAAGGAAGAGAACATTAATTTTAAAAGCCTAAAGTTTTCACTAAGAACTTCACACACCCCAAGAAAGATGTCCAATGATTTCCTAAACAATAAATTCAAGAAATTTCAAATGCAAATAAGCACAAGGAGAGCAACTATTGCTTGTTTTTTTGTTTCTTGAATAGTCTATCAGCATGTCAGGTCTACTAATGAGTTTTACTTTCCATCCAGTCAGTTCTCATGGATCCAGAGTTTGTTTTCAACAGGTTTAGCAAGGCAGAGGGACCACTTGAAAGCTGGCAAAAAAAGTCGATACTTTTCTTTTTTTTTTTTTCTTTTTCTCAATAGAAGGGTCTTTCAGTAGAAGAAATTGTTGAAGTATCTTTCCACAAAAGTTCCACTTATGGTACATCATAACACTGCTGCATAAAGGCACAACTCAAATAGTGAGAAAAGAACGTTACCATGGGTTCTACAGGACTACACACAAATAATCATTTACCATCATATGGACTCTTCTCCCATCAAACAAATCACAGCATGCCTTAATAAACTAGTGCATCAAATAAGGCATTTTTTTCTGTTTCAGATTAAAACATAAAGATACATATAATTACATACAAAATTTCAATATGCTTTTTTCCTTACCTCTTTATTGTAAAAGGCAGTGATTCTGAACCAATATTTGAGACAGATCATTAATGTCAGAATTTAAGTTCTTTAAAACCTCTGTAAACAATAACTTTGTCTTACCATGACTATGGGCAGCTCCTGGACTGAGACATGGCTGGAGCAACTCTTTGGTTGGAGTAAAATAGGCTTCTTTCCCCTGGTGCTGGTTCATTTTTCCTGGAGTTATAGGCTGGTCATCACTGTTTGTTACCACTGTTGAAATACAAAATGGATGCTCATTCAATGATGTTATGTGCTTGTGCATAGATTTCTATTAAGACCTCCACTGCTATTTATGAAACTGGTATTCAACTGCTCTGCTGTGCAACATTTCATTCTAAAAACTGAGGTTTCAAACCAGGTATTTGCTTTGGAGAGGATGGCAGAAAGAAGCCAGTAAGACTGGTCTAACACGAGGCAAAGGATGGAAATAAAAATTAGCACGAGGTTGGACAGGCTGATAGTCAATACAGATACAGCACTGAGCTGTTGCTTATCTTCTGAAATACTTATTTTCTTTGCCACTTTTGTGATAGCTTTTGGTTTAGCTAGCCCCATCTCAGCCAACCCATGAAACAGCTTGCCAGATCAAGTTGTACCAATAGCCCAAAAAGCTAAGATGAATCATGGTGCCTTGTTTGCTCCAATGCACTTGACAAATGATTAACAAAACTATTAAGGGAGTCTACATGACTCAAGGAGGGGGAGATGTTGGAATGCATGCCTCCCTGGGTTCCCCAGGCAGAGAGAAAAATGTAGGAGTTGAGCTAAAGCCTTTAGAGAAATGAAAATATATTAAGCCACGTAAACATGAAGTAGAAATTTAGGGTTTAGTTTTAAGCAAATGCACTCTAAGTGCCTTAAAAAACTTATACTGTGTGTATATACATCACAAGAAACAAGTCTTAGCAATACGTATCATGTACAAATTCTGTCAAGGCAAAGGCTTAAAGCAGAAGAGTTACTCTCCTTGAACCTAATCAGTCTGAAAGACTTGTCTGGTGTCTTCTTACCTATTTCTAGGATCACCTGGCCAGCCATCCTGTTTTATAGTTTCTGTACATTTCGTTAAGCACACAACAAAACTGTACCTTTTGTCAAAGAATGACTATCTCTGTAACACCTGTTGTGTGAAAGCAGATATACTGACAACGTGTTTAAAGAGGGAAACAAGCAATATTTACTAAAGAAAAGACTGGAACTTACAACACTGATGATTTTAAGAGTTCCCAAGCTTTCCTTAAAAGTTCAGCAGAAGATTTGAGTCAAACCAAACAAGTTCTATTCTCTGGATGGACTCTGCAAAGTACAAAGGCCTTCTTAGCTTTATCACTACTCTTATTACAGTAGTGGAAACATTTTGCAGCAAAACCTGGAATGAACACAAAGCAGTATGAAAAAAAAAGGTGCTTGAGTGTTCAGAGAAGGGCATGAAAGATAGTGAAGGGTCTGGAGCACAAGTCTGATGAGGACGGCTGAGGGAGTGGGGATTGTTTAGCCTGAAGAAAAGGGGATTCAGGGTAGACTTTACTGCTCTCTACAACTACCTGAAAAGTAGCTTCTAGCAATAACAAGTGACAGGACAAGAGGAAACAGCCTCAAGTTGTGGCAGGAGAGGTTTAGATTGGATATGAGAAAAATTTCTTCACCACAAGGCTTCTCAAGCATTTGAAGAGGCTGCCCGGGGAAGTGTCACCAATCCTGGAGGTATTTAAAAGGTACATAGATGTGGCACTTGGGTTTAGTGGTGGACTCTGCAATGCTGGGTTAACAGTTGGACTTGATGATTCTTAAATGTGTTTCCCACCCTAAACGATTCCATGAAGAATGCAAGAATTGCAGTACACCCACCTGGATTATTTTTCTACAAGTGATAAGTCATCTGAAGCTCTGCTCCAGACAAACTATACTCTGTGTGAACTGCTGCTCAGGAAAAAATATGTGAGGAAATGGACAAGGGAGGCACGAGCTCATTTTGCCAGTCCAGAATTCGAGTCTATCAGTGCCAGAAGGTCAGTATTTCAAAGCAGTGTCTGATTTTGTTTTTCTTCTTGTACAAAACTAGCTGTTTATTGTTCTGCAACTATAAGTAAGGCAAAGTGGGGAGCAGGACAGTTGCTGAAGTCTTGGGAAGGGACTGTGCCACAGAAAGCCTTGTATGTGAAAATAAATGAGGGGTAAGAAACCAGCTGCTTCACAGGTTTGCACAAAATGGGTCACTGCAAGGAGAGTGAGCTATACTTGTTTTAAAGATTTAAGGTGTACAGTGCACTGAAGGAGGACCACTTTTCAGCCAGATAGCTGAAAACTCCTTTTGATGAGCCACTGGCCATTTAGCTTCTGCAGGGATGGCATTCTCAGCGTACTGTGCTCTGCAGGTGCCCCCACCAGCCCCCACGCCACTGCAGCAGGTGACACCATGGCCCTCACAGCAGGAAGTGCACTAGCAACTCTCTCCTGGGTAACCTGTGCAGAAGGCTTGTTTGTGAACAGCCAGCATGCAGCACTGCTAACTCTTTTTTAAGCTTTGGGAATTCCAAAGGTTTCTTTAAGCTGTCACAATGCAATAATTTCTCAGGCCGTACTTGCCAGTAACCCAGAGTGTAAGCCAGCTCTGCACACAAGTGTTACTAAAGCATGAGCTACATTCAGCAGTGGTGACTTGGTCACACTAACAGGACTACAAGTTTCAAGCTCACTGTAAAATTCATATTCCTTCATTAGGAGTCAATTAGGTCCTGCAACAACTCCTAGAACTGTCAGAAAAGCTCCTCTCCTACCAGAGTTTATGTATCACCTAATATAGAATACCATGTGGCAAGCACTTCACATGCCTGGGGATTCAAGGTGAACTTCTTAAAGCAAGTGGGGTTTTGAGAAATTCCATCTAAAAAGCTGAAGAATGATTGGCAGGAGAGTTTTTAAATCTCCTTTTTATACAAAGCATCATAAAAGTACTAAGCAAAGGGAAGTTAATCAGTTAAGGGCATAACTTTTTATCCATACCATAACAGCCACTAGGAGGAGGTTGTTCCCCCTCCTGCAAAATGCCTCATCCTAATGCTCAGACCTTTGCTCTGAGGTGAGGGGGAAGACACGGAATTATTTTAGAGAAGAAACAACAAATATAAATATCAAAGCCTCCTTGTGACTCTTCAGAGGTCACATTTCAATACGAACAGCACTGTTGAGAGTTGAGAACACATGCTTTGTTCATGTTCATCATACTGATCATCAAACTACTAATATAAAAGTTTGTCAGTACAATTCATACCTTAGAAGCAACATAAATTGGGGTCTTTACAGCCAATTTATTTCAGGTAAAGCCATGAAAAAAAAATCTGAAGTGTCAGATTCCCACTTCTGTTTCTATAATGAGCTTGTGGAAGTGCCTACACCACTGAAAATAGCACTAGGACATCATATACAGGAAGAGGTTTATTACAATTCAATTCAAATTTGTTTTTTAAAGTCTATAATAAGCCATAACAGCTAAGACCACAGCTTCTGCACAGATTTCTCATAGAAAAAAGAAACAATTTGTGCCTGCACCTTTCTTTTTCCCACATACACAAACTCTAAATCCCAGGCAAAATTACTCTGCCAATCATACTATCATACTAATGCCCACAAACCAATGGCACTGGTAAGTCTTTGGCTGCATGTAAGCACATATATCCATCTGAAGTTTTCCCTGGCACTTCACCAGATCCAATCCTGAAGTATTACAGTACATATACCCCTGCTCAGTTTTGAATATATAAAATTATTGAAATTATGGGAACCACACATCGCACTAGAAATTGACAAGCTCAAAAATAAAAAACTGTTTCTGAACCCTTATTTCCATATCTTTACTATCTATACTACAATAGCATTTGAAAGTTTCATTTCAAACTGATAAAAATAGCCTTTTCTCTTCCAGATAAATAATACAAAATATTATTTTTTCCTGGCCATGACTGAGAGAAGTGAAGAATAAACTTTACCCACTAAAAAAATAAAGGCCATGGAAGGGAAACATTTGGATGAGTGGTATGCCAGGCAAAATACTTTTCCAACAGCAAATTTTCAATTCCACTTCAACTTCTCAATTATGATACAGAAGAAAACGTAGTATTTATCCCAGCAACTAGATGCAAAGATATATGCTAACTACTATGAACATATGTGCAACCATAGTGTAGGAGAGAGGAGTCACTTACTTGATTGTCCAGGAGAGTCTCTGTTCTCACCATGATGCTGTGTACACATACAATTGAGGAATGAAGAACAGCAAACATAAAAATCCAGGCCAGGAAGAAGCAAGTGCACAAAAAGCAGCAGCAGCAGCGGGAAAGAAGGACAATGAAAACAGTGTTAGTTCGTAACTAAAATACAACATGCATCTCAATGCCAAAGGCAAGACCTCAAGAGACTCCGCAGTTCAGAAAAGTTGGAGCAACAAATCCGACAAATATGCTTATAGAAAAGCCATTATTAGAAGCCATCATTAGTAAACAGCAACTGCCTCAACCACTTCTTCTGAGCGGAAACTCTCCAGCAGCAATTTAGTGCTCGTATGACTTGATACACAGCATTTTTAAGGAATTTCAAGCTGGAGTGGTTTCAAAAGACTGAAACTCTGAAGAAAGCTGCAATAATACAAAATAGTTCCAAAACCACTCCACATTCAGAGAAGTGTTTTGGAAGAAAAAAAACCCCTCAACTTTAAAGCCATAAGTAATGTGCAAGCGCCTACTAATGCTAAATCCAAGCCTAATTGCTTTTGCGTACAAACACAAACTTAGAAGCCACAGATTCAGTTCATCTACAAACACAGGTAACATCTGAAATTGCTTAGGTTGCAAGACAAACAGTGCAGTTTTAAATTCAAAAGGGTATTTTATGTCTAAGTATTTCCGTAGAACCAAGTTGCATAAAATTTCTCTCCCACTGAATGCATCAAATATAGGCACTAAAGGAGGGTAACTACACAGTAATAGCCTGCATGCCTTTCTGGTATTTGATCTGGAATCTTTTTTAAATCCTTGCTAACCAAGACCATAATCAAGGCTAAGATCCCACTGTGCTCAGCCATGTACAGATAAAATGCAAATTCCATTTGTGTCTTTAAGGATTTACTACATATGAAATCTGTGAATAATAGAAAAGGAGAAAACAAGAATACTGATCAGTATGAACATTTCCTCCTCAAAAATAAAATACATCCAAACATGACATATCCTCTCTATTCCAAATAAAAAACTTGTGCTCCATAAAGTAGCAATATCCGTGCTCTGCTTTAAAGAGGATCCAAACTTGCCTCTCTTATCAGGACTTAAAAGCAGGAAATGTAAAAAATAAAAATCATAATCAAAATCTTTGCAAGCAGGAATCTTGTCTTGCACTCCTGACCTCAAAACACTGATTGATTTTTTTTTTAATCCCTCACATCTGCCTAAGGATGTTAAATTGTAACTTGACAATGCAATGTGCAAATGCGAAGTACTGCAATGAATATACAGCAATTGCAGTACACATCATTGGAAAGGTGAGGGAACCCTTCCTTCATAATTCTGCTCTTTCTGGAACAGGACTTGACCGAACAAGAAAAACTGAAATAAAATATAAGCACACTTGGCAAATAAACTTTTATTCCTTCTAGAGACTAAATTCAGGTCAAAGAGTGAAATCCATGAACTTATCAGACAGGTTTGGGTAGTAGTACATTAAATGTATTCAAGAATTCAAAGGCTTTCAAGGCAAAGTGTTTATTCTTAATGTACAGATAGCATACTGCAAACTAGGAAACAGTTTATGTTCAGACTGGAACAGTCCTACCCTATGCTGATTTTAGATTCAAGAGAAAAGTGGCCAACAAGAGAACACAAATCCTGCAGAAACTATACAGAGATCCAGCAACTGACTGAAGGACTGGGAGCACCGCTGTTCAGCACTGGGCTGCTTTATTTGTCACTAGGAGTTGGAAAGCAAGAGAAGGGAACTGGAAAAATACACTGTAAACAGACACACAGGATCAGAAGTACCTGAGCCTCAGCCAGATGCTCACTCGCAGTGTGTTACTTATGTGTGGAAGAAATAAAAGCCAAAAGGCACTGCAGCAGGTCCTGTCTCACTGCCTGCCCTGCAAGCAGCCCTGGCCAAGATACAACATGACACCAGAGAGCAGGTCAACCTGTCACCTGGGTCAGTGGTCCTGAATTTAAATCTAACTGGAATAATTTTAATGGTTTACATGTGTTAGAGACTGCCTTCAGGGAAAGCCTGTCTTCAGCAAGGTGAAAACTCTAACTTAGCTTTAGAACACTCATTTAAACTATTAAAAATTAAGCTGTATGTTTTGGTTGTAAAAACAGTATTTTTTAAAAACTTCTGTAATATAAGATTCAGACATGCTAGCATGACATATGCTTTTCCTTTTACCCCAATATTCAACAGGAAAAGGATTGTTTTTTAGAAGGACTTGGCAGATGTAACTTAAAGTTTAGCAGTAGTTGTTATAAGCTTTATTTCTGAGAAATGAACATCTAAAAACAGTGCTTTTTTGAAGCACGTGAACTGCCTTTGTATAAAAACAATTACAGCTGCTGTCTCATGTGATGCTTTATATTGCTGGATTTATATTGCTGGTGTTACTTCCAAGTCTTAGTCAAAAAGTTTACTGGGAGGGCGTCTAGGCTTCATATATTTTGGTAGCAACATTTTAAAGTAATTGTGCCTCTGTAGAAATGAAATCCATCACGTAGTGTTGAGAAACTGTCAAACGACTTGTTCTGTAATCTGTAATCAAAGTCATCAATTATATAATGTGAGAACAAGGGTAGGCTGTGCCTCTGGGAATATGTGTATGTTTCTCTTAATTTTGTATAATTAGAACAAGAGCTGTGGGCGGTGATGGACAGGAATGTTCGGAGAGCATTAGAGCATTCTTTTCAGAGGAAACACGAAAGTAGTAAAATGGTCATGTTTTGTTCCCTTAGTTGTTTGGAAACCCAGTCTGCAGTGATATGAATTGCAGATGATTGAGGTGCGGTAGGCCATTGGAAAATGAAAAGGTTTTTTTGGCCAAAATAGTCTCATTTCAGTACCTTAACATCTCACACTAATGTTTAGAAATAATAATTCTGCAGGTTTTAAGTAAATACACAGACCCAAATACCTCTGATGAAGAGAGGGGGTTGACCAGCAGCAGAGAGAGGTTGGTGTGTAAACAGAATGTCAATTGGAGAAGATCAAGGACAGGGTTAGACAGGCTCATGTTTCAGCCTCTGGCATAGGAGCTGTTTGTACCAGTTTATAGGATTAACCATGCAATGCTAAAATATTTACATGAAAAGCCCCTGCTTCGTCATCTCGGGTGACGGCTTGACCTGCTCTCTGGTGTCATGTTGTATCTTGACATCTGTCACTCCAGGAGGACTTAACTGGACTGTTACCAACACTCTGACCAACAGGGTGTCAGGTTGTATTCTGACCCTGTCAGTGTTTTCTGTTTCTGTTTGTTTGCTTTTTTGTACCACCACATTTTTATTTTTAATATTCCTAGTAAAGAACTGTTATTCCTACTCCCATATCTTTGCCTGAAAGCCCCTTAATTTCAAAATTATTATAATTTGGATGGAGGGGGTTTACATTCTCCATTCCAAGGGAGGCTCTGTTTTCCCCTGGCAGATAGCTGTATTTCCCAACCAAGACGGTCTCCAAACCCACCACTTAAGATAAAAACAATAATAAAACACTTGATCAAATTAATAGCTCCATGCAGCAGTTGACTATCACAAATAAAGTTTGTCAGTAATGAGGTGTTCAATTTGACCTTGACCTCAGTTACAGAAAAACATATCTTATTTTGCCTTTGGGAGGCAGTGCTTTGGAAACTATAAAACATTTCCTGCTTCAGCCATTGAAGGGCTTCTACATGACAGCTTGTGGAAAAACTAAACTCTTAAATAATTTCAACATTTATAATGATGATTAAGACGCACGATAGTACCCACTAGCCTTTCCAATTTTTATTTGTGCTTAGAAAGAGCTTCACTACCTACGAAATTTTGTGATCAGTACAGATTATCAACTCTTACACCTCAGATTACTCTGATAACATATAATTATCACTCCTTCTGTCTTTTCCGCTCCTCATTCCACCAAGAACTACATTATTTTTTCTGTTGTCCATAGTCACTAACTAGCAAAGTGCTAATTAGACTGAGACGAATACCTTTTTTCTTTGGGACTCTGAGACAAAATCCAAAAACCAAATCCAAAATGGGAAAGTTTTTTGACATTCAGCCCTCCTGCCACGAAAATCTAGTAAATGATACATGACACTACATGATATTCCAAATGCAGTCACCAGAAAAGTATCGATTCAAACTGAAAGTGAACAGATTCAAGTCATTTAACCCTCTCCCTGCAAAACCATCTTCATATTCATCTCATTACACAAAGGCACAGTTAAGTTACTCACTGAATTTCTGTCCAGTTCCCCATCAACTGGAACGTTTTCCATGTTGAAAGGGCCTGTCCTCTGTCTCTATAAGTTAGAGTTCTTCCATTCTGCTATTTGAGATCCTAGAGAGGAGAAGAAAAATGTATTAATTTAATTTCAAGGGCTGAAATCCAGTAGAGAGCTACACTTTCTCTTCCCTCCATTTTAAGAGGCGAACTAGTCTTATATGGTAACCTCTGCATTTTACAACACCTTCCAAAACATGAACATTTACCCAGAGAAATCAGCTTACGAATAGAGAGATTAGTTTCAGAAAAAATGGCCAAAACAAAAACTACTCACAGAGGCAAGCATACATAAGGAAAAGTTATGCAAAAGGAAAGAAACCCACAAGTTTTGCCGTGCATTTCCCGTTGTTCCAGAGTTCCCAGCAGACACCGCTCCCACCCCACAGGCATGTGCACACAGGCCAACTGTTTGGGTACAAAACAAAGCTATTCTGGAGGACCCAGAGTTGAGTGCTTCCCAGCATAACTCCAAAAACAGCCATGTATTGCTTTGTGGAACCAAAACACAGAAATTAAATAATATGTGCGAGCCAGCACCTTCCGAGGCACAGTGGGCACTCATCTGGGGTCACCACACACAGCCAGAAAGCAATGCCTCATTCTCTAGGCATTTCCTATTTGCTTTGTTTTTGCAAGAGAATGAAACCTACAACGAATCTTAGTGTTTGCAGCATATTTAAAGTCATGAGTGAGACAAGCACACACTCCAGAATCAAGCAAAGCTTGGTGGGAAAGAAGTGCTTTAATCATTGATTTGCTAAGCAAGTTTCAGGACAGGTGCAGATCAAACTGGGATGCCTATAGAGATGTCCAGCTACAGCCCATCACTCTGTGTCCCTCTCCAAGACCTCCATCAAACAAGACAGCAGTGGATGAGGAGGCTGTGTGCCTACCTGTTTGAAACAGTACAGTCAGTATCGCGCAGGGAGAAAATCCTGTGGTCCCACCCTCCACAAAACCGTGCTCAGTCTGCCCTTCCTGCCAGCCACAGCAAGTGTTTGATCAGAGAGAATTAGCCCAAGGACAATTTTCTTCTTTGTCTTGGGTGGGGTGAGGAGGCAGGAAGCAGCTAAATTACAAATTCAATTGCTAAACCAACACTTGTGCAAGAGCAGGGGTAGCACGGAGATTGGCGCTATTTTTTTACACTATAATGTTAGCACACTGTGCTTAATCTATGCATCAAGCTAATGGCAAGGTATAATAAAAACAGATTAAGTGGAGACAGAAGGGTGAGGTGGGAAGACACATCACAGTCCCTCCAGGGAACCTGAGGAACATCCTGAATGCAGGAGGATGGGAAAAAGGCAAACAGATAACCGGAATACACAGGAACTTCTGGTTCAAGGTCTGTCTCAGGAAATAGACACTCATGAAAACAAATCTCACTAAAACGAATAACCTTTTATTCAACTGCTTTCCATGTTTTATTATAATTGTTTTTTGGTTTTGTATTATGTAAAGCAAGTTAGAATTTTCCCTCAGAAAAAACATACAGTATTAATACACTCTAGCTAATTAGCATAACATATGTCAGTAAACCACAAGAGGAACCATTAAAAATAGTTTAATGAAACGACTGTGTGCTAACAAAGCTGCAAAGTTAGAAGTCTTCCATGACTTAGTCCAATGAACCAAGGAGGACCTTGCTCAAGCACCTGAGTGATTAACTGAGGTGGCACATAACTGGGAAGCATGGCTAGATGTTCTCATGTAAATTAGAAACAGTAGACATCTGAAGAGGGATGATTACAAGGTATTAATTTGCATTAATGAAAGATGCCTTTATCACAGAAAGAGGAATTCACCCTAAAGCTCTGTTTCCCAGAGCAGCAGGCACTGCGACCCTTACCTTCCACAGCCAAACATGAGATGCAGAGCTGGGTGATGATTTTTGATGTCTGTTCCTTGTCATCTCTCCCCCACACACCCATTTTAGGTTCTCTTATTAGCAGGAAATTCAGCAACACCAGACTGCACCCATATTCAATTTGCAGAAACACCAAACTCTTTTAAATAGGATGAAAAATGAATGCTATTACAAAGATGCGAGCACTGCTATTTAAAGCAGTTTTTCAGATTTTTTAGTTACACAAACTTGTAACCATACTCAAGTTATCTGACTGAACGGATCTTTGCTGACAGGAACTTTCAGCCTAAAACACGTTTAACCCATTTTTATATTTAACATTTTTTAACCCTTAATTTTTACTGTCACTGCTCCTATTGTATTCTGTTCTTCCATCTGTTCACATGACCACAGCCGTCCTTATCTCAGGCTCAAGAGCAGTACCATCAGACAGGTACCCTAAGGTCTAATTCTTAGCATTCATGATCACCTGCAGTCTCAAAGACTCATAATCCAGCATGCTCCCAAAGGCTGCAGAGAAGTTTTCTGGGAAAAGGAAGGAAAAAATTCTACCTGTTGATGTTTAAACAGTAAAGCAGGTGCAGAAATGGTTAAGGGCTACCTTCCCCCAACCAGTTTAGCTTATGAGTAGACAGCTTGCTTGCTTTATTTTTCTTGGCAGAATGAAGGCTGAAAGTGAACAATATTGCTTCTGTTATATGCCAAAATAAATACAAAGGAAGGAAAAGGGCTCTGTCAGCAAAAGGCTATTGCCAAAGAGTCAAATAAGTATTAAACTGGAGAACAGATCTATTTTGAAAATTACAGAATGCTTCTAACCATCTGAGTCCCAAGGCTTTTGAACCGTTTTCCAACCAATGTACGGAAGGGGAATTTTCTTATTAGTAAACGCAGCCAGGTTAATATGAAAGGTGCTTCCACAACCAAGCAAGCTCTTTTCAACTTTAGCTAATCCAACCAATAGATTTGAAGATAGAACCCCAAATATATAATTGTATTGATTTGGTTTTTTTTTTAGCTTTTGGGGAATGTTCATGACATGCTTTGCTGCTCTCTGTTACATTCACAAGTGTTCGCAGTTTGGTCAGCTTGAGGTTTTAATTAACAAATGCTTCCTCACAATATTATTAAAAAGCTTAAGTGTTCAGGAGGGCACACGCAAAATGAAATTATTTGAAAATAACTCTATAATGGCATCCAGCTAGTCAGCTATTTTTCCTTTACAGACAATGGATACAATCAGGCACTCACAAAGGTATTACTTTAAAGCACCATAACAGTTGGACAAATCCTGCCACAAAATAGGCTCTTTCTCTCCAACTGTGAAGAAGGTCAAACAAGTCAAAAACATATATTTAAAGCAGAAGGGAAGTGTTATCCTCTTACCACACAATCCATAACCTGTCCTGTTAACACCTGTATTCCATCTTATTTTTGCTGATGACACCAAACTGTATGGTGCAGCTGACAAGCTGGAGCAAAGGGGTGCCATCCAGAGCGACCTGGGCACACTTTACAGTTGGGTCTGTGTGAACCTCAGGATGTCGGTTCAACAAGGCCAGGTGCAAGGTCATGCACCTGGGATGGGGCTGTCCCCAGAACAAATACTTACAAGCACAAATACCCAAGCCTGGGTGGAGAAGGGGTTGAGAAGAGTCCTCAAGTAAAGGAACTGGGGATACTGGTGGATGGAAGCTGGACATGACCTAGCAACATCTGCTTGCAGCCCAGAAAGACAACTATATCCTGGGCTGCATCAAAAGAAGTGTGGTCAGCAGGTCATTCACAGATCTACTCTGCTTTTACATTGTTTATATTTCATATTAGATATTAGAAAGAAATTCTTTACTGTGAGGGTGGTGAGGCACTGGAACGGGCTGCCCAGAGCAGCTATGGATGCCCCATACCCTGGAAGTGCTCAAGGCCAGGCCGGATGGGGCTTTGCGCAACCTGGCCTAGCGGAAGGTACCCCTGCTCATGGCAGGGAGACTGAAACTAGATAGTTTCTAAAGTCCTTTCCAACCCAAACCATTCTGTGGTTCCATGGTTTTAACAAATTGCTTCAGCCATTGGTAGTTTTTGTAACAATTTGGTTTTCAGTTCATTGCACCTTGAGAATAGGAAAATTCTCCTTAGGTCTCTCACAGAAGGAAAGAAAAATATGGATCAATGAAAGCTACTACTCTGCACAAACAGGATCTTTTCTAACTATCTACACACACGCATGCTGAAAAGTCCTATGGGAAGAGGTAAGAAGACAACTCCTGCCCATTAAAAAAATAATTTCACAAGCCATAAAATGGATGTCTCAGTACTATACTGTCACCCAATATTCTCTTAGATATAGTTACACAGACCATAGATCAAAAGCAGCACAACTTAGGTGCTTTGGCCATGAGAGAAACTGTGGCAGCAAGCTTTTGTTCAGTCCTACAGAGATCAGTGAAGTGGATATGGCAGTGTTCTGCATTGACTTAGATATTCTCCATGTTAACCAGATTACATAACCTTTATTGCAGGGTATGTTGAACTAAATAAAGGGTTTATTAGGCAATGCAAGGCCCTTTTTCTGCCAGCATAACAAGAGCTCATCACCAAACATGGTATTTGTTCCAGGCACAAGGGAGTTTAGCCCTGACACTGTGGCAGTAATACCCTATTGGTGGTATATTTTTAACATTAAATCATAATTCAATTCACAAAAGGACTCTTCCTCTCCTTCTCCCACACAGGATTAGCTTCAGTTCAAACATTTCTCTAAATCTGGAGAGTTTCATCAGGAGTCCCTACTGTCCCCACACAAATTCCTCAATTTCAGCCAACGTGCAGCCACAAAGTCTAAGTGGTAGAGATGACCCCTCAATCTAATACATTTTCTTTTTAGTCAACGGGCCAAGTTACTTGAACACCCGCATATTGTATTATCAAGGCAGGTTCTAGCTTTGTTCCTAAGGCCTATCACCTACGGTCATTAGATACAGACTTGCACTGCGATACTGTTTTGTGATCTGTTACAGTATCACAGTGCCCTCCTGCACTCCAGCACCAAACCTCAGAGGCAGGGCCCAGGCTCACCCTGACCTGCCACCGGGCTTCCCGGTGAAAGGGCTGCTGCCTTCTGACCTGGCCTTTCAGAGGGAAGGTGTTCTCCTGGCCTCTGACC
Source organism: Nicator chloris (assembly GCA_013400495.1). Lineage (NCBI taxonomy): Eukaryota > Metazoa > Chordata > Aves > Passeriformes > Pycnonotidae > Nicator > Nicator chloris. Next base: position 24,051 of record WAAE01011211.1, on the reverse strand, counting down.
TCCAAACTGACCTAAGCTCTGCTGGATGCCTGCCTTCTTCCCCTAAAGCCTAAAAGAAGTAGAAACAATTAAATTACCCGAGAAGAGTATCAGATAAGAATATACTGTAATTTTTTTTAAGATGACACAAGCATAATAATACCTTGACTTTAAAGATCAATGTGGCAGCAAGCAAAGGCAAGGCACAAAAGGAGAAAACTAGTTGTTTACATTGATGTCAAGAAGGATAAAAATTCACCTAGGTCCTTGCTGGAAAGCAGTCACAACAGTACCAAAGAAATGCTATTTTGCAGGGAATCAGACAATGGTCAAGGTAGGAAAAGACCTCTGAAGGTTATCTTGCCCAAGCCCCCTTTTGCAGAAGGATGTTTCCACAGCTTTTGAATATCTCCAAGGATGAAGACTACACAAACCCCCTGGCCAACCTGTGCCAGTGCCTGGTGGCCCTTCAAGATAAAAAGTGTTCCTGATGCTGGGATGGAACTTCCCATGTTTCTGTTCACACCCATTGCCTCTTGCATCATCACTGAGGACCATTGGAAAGAACCTGTATCTATCACCTTTACACCCTCCCTTCAAGTACTTATACACATTGATGAGTTCCCCTTGAGCCCTCTCCAGGCTGAACAGACCCAGCTCTTTCAGCTTTTCCTCACATAAGAGATGATCCAGGCCTTTGATCATCTTCACAGCCTTTCACTGGACTCCCTCCAGTACATCCACATCCCTCTTGTACTGGGGAGCCCTGTACTGTACCCAACACCCCAGATATGAACACAACAGTGTTGAGTAGAGAGGAAGGACTGCTATTCTCAACCTGCTGGCAATGCTTTGTCTAAAGCACTCAGGAACATCATGCATCTTCTTTATAGCAAGGGCGTGTTACTGACTCGTGTTCAACTATCTGTCAGGATAAGCAGGTGAACTCCAGGTAAGCAGTTCTATAAGGTCCCCAAGGAAGTTTACAGTAATACTCTTGACAAAGGTATCTAACTCCTAAAACAAACCCAAAAGAACAAGTTTCCTAGATATTAAGAGCTAACTATAACAGTTATAGCTACCTACTCCTAAGAGGTATAGGATCAGTTTTAAGAGATTAAAGGAAATCTATACCCTAAACCTAACTAGGGTGATCAAACCAAGGCTCTCAAAAAATCTAAGCGTCTTTCAGGCTGTCATATGACTACTGAAGGTACTTTGCTCCATGCAGCGGGGGAGCAGCAATAGCACACAAGGTAATAGAGGTGACATGTCTGACTCTCACGGCTCTTTGAATACAGTGCACCAGAGGAAGAGCAGCCTCCTGGTTGTAGTGCAAGGCCACAGATCATCTTTCTCAGCTAACAAGTCTGCAGACCAAGTACATTTCTCTATCAAGCTACAGATCAGGCCAGCTTCTTGCACAACACAGTGCCACTGCATGCCAAGTACCCTGTGTTTGTTGAGATCAGTTCCAAGAAAGCAGAAGTGAACCAGAGTTACTGGTAAAAATGGAAGAGGAGCAACATGGTCAAAAAAAATCAGCAAAAGAACTGATAAACAAAGAAATCACAACTTTTTCTCAACTCTCAAACTAAGCATCTTATACTAACAACAACTCAGAAGAACTAGGAACTGGTTGTATTCTGCAATTCTAGAAGAGAAATCAGAGTTGAGTAAATCTCTAGGTTCAATTCCTTCTACTGTGAAGTCAGTCCAAACAGGAGAGCTTGACAAAAACAGTAATTATATAGAGGTAATAGGTGACAAACTGCATAGTTATATTAACTCTGAACTGCAACGTTTGAATGCTCAAAAGTCTGCTACAAGTATAAACACCAGAATGAAAAACTGCCTCAAGTTCCCCAAGTACACTGTGATCACTTAATGCTATCAGCCACCAAATCTACCCTTATGAAACACTTCCTTCCACCCTGAGTTTCATCACCTGCTTTCTCATTTCCTGAATAAACAGTCCATATGCAGAGCAAGCTGTTTCCTCTGTTTCTGTATTGCTGTTTTCAGAAGGGAAAAAAATACCAAATATCAAACCACCAAAAACCGCCAGAAAAGCTGAAATGTTTAAGAACAGGACTTCAAAACATCTCTCATCTGGAAAAAACCTGGCACAGTCCAGATACCTCAGCTATCTTTTGAGAGAGTTAGATGGCAATGAAGGCCGAGGAAAGCATAACAAGCTTATGAATACCCACTGTAACTTTAATAATTACTGCCTTAAACTGGGTTCCACAAACAAACTTGTCCTGAAAAAAAATGGAGTACAGAAAATATGATAAGAGTCACCTACAAGTACTAAATCCCAACGTTCTCTCTAAAAGCTCAAGTTCCTAGGGTTCTGGAGCCCTTTGGCCATTGAAATACAATTCAAAGCTCCCAAACTTCTCCCAGTCTTCATGGTAAGTATTCTGCAAGATTGTACCCATGACTCAAACGAGTTGTTGGTCTTAATGGTAAAAATGTCTCTTTCTTCACTTAAAGGTGTCTAGTTACCTGCAGCATTATACACTTCACCTCCACGAGCCATTTTTACCTAGGGCTCAGTCCAATTTTGGAGCATAAAAATAAGAGAGGCAATAAACCAATGAGTTTGTTCATTTAAGAGAGAACCTATGAAGTTTCATAAAATATTCAGATGATTTTTTGTTTCATTGTGAAGCAGGAAAAGAAGATTTATTCAAACCGTACAACATCAAATCTAGCATTTTATTTTTACATGCTTTTTTTTTGTTACTTTGCTGCAGTACTAACCAGCAAAATAACTGAGTGTCATACACAACCTTGAATACAAGGTTAAATTGGCCAATGACAGTCTTGATTTTGCAGAAAAAACTATGGACTAAAACTACGTGGTTTTGCAAGCCATATTCCTTTCAGAACTCCACCCTGTGATTTTCTTCCACATCTCTAAAGTTACTAATAATAGTCTCCCACATGGTACTCTGTCTTTCCCATCTCCCATTTTGGCAGCTGTATGAAGAGGCAGTGTGACACACTCTGCTAGAGACAGCTGGAAGGGATTAGGAGATCACCAGTCCTCCACACCTCGTCCTTACCACCTCTTTCCCCACTGTGGCTGAGGTTTTTCTCAACTGCCTGCGGACTTGTCTGTGCAGGTGCTCCCTAACCCTCTTCTGTCACGAGGAATCACCACTGTTGCAAATTCTTTTAAACAGACACTCACAAAATGTGTATCATTTAAACTGAGCTAGGTCATGGGACTTCTGCAGGCCTGGCGCCGCAGGGCTAACCAACACCTCTTCACTCACCTCCATTCCAACCATAATAGCCTGGATAACACAGACTGTGTTTACAGCTACAAACTTCCCCAACACCAACTAGAAACTACTTCAGGAAATGAAGGGAATCAAGCCAAGGCAAAAGGAAAAGCAATGTTGTTGTCAGAGGTTTTTCTGAAATGAAAAAGTAAGTTAAGTCAGCAGAGATGTTTCCTCAGACAAGATGGATAGGTGGCAGAACAAATCCTGATTCTGATGCCAAAATGGAATCAGTTACCCTCCTGAGAGAACAAATAGATCTGGATTTCTTCTGTATGGAACTTTCCAAAACAAAACACAATACTATGGAAAACACTTTAAGAATATAAGAATTAATTCATTGTGCTGAAAAAGCCTCAGTAAGAGCATCTTAAAAGTCTACTTTAATACATCAAAGGATGAATCTAAACAGTTATAATGAGATCATAGATACAGAAATATTTTAAGTCTCATCTGCAGGTGAAGAACACAATCTACTTCATATGGAATAAAGTTTCACAAAGCTGTTCTGAGAGTATTTATAAACAATAGCAAGTAATCATACTATTACAGATCAATGAAGTATTAACTGCTAGATAAACTATATTTGACTAGGTGAGTGCTTTTTACCTACTGCAAATAAAGTAAAAAAGTTCGCTTAAACTACCATGAATTTTCTGTATCTCAGAAGCTGCAGTGATTTTGCTTGGACAAATAGGCACAAAAATGCAGACAGTTCACTGCCACATCAGATGCTACTGCAACCGACTTCCTAAAGGAACATAAGATTTTCCACTAAATGAATAATATACCTGCAAAACTGAGCCAGTGCAAAGACCAATTTTCTAATGGCAGTTCTACTAGGTTTTTAGTCCTTCTTTCACACTATGTATTTTGCCACCTCTGAGAATTGAAAAGAATGCCCCACCTATTTTCAAGGGTGAAAGACACCTTAGGACCTCTTTTAAATTTCCATAGTTATTGAAAGAACACCCCAAGAGTCAGATCTCCCAAAGACCTACCAGTATAGAACCACGTTTCTGTAACCCCAGTGGCTGTTTCAGCAAAGTAAGAACTGAGATTACCTGTATAATGAGCACCATGAATACACTTCACAGGAACTCAGTTCAGAGAGTAATTACAATCCTAATTTCTGCTCTAAACTGAAACAAATGAAATAGAAAAATCAATTCAAGTTCCAAGATTAAAAATATGAAAAAGTTTTAACACAGAAAACAAGTTTCAGGTGAGCTGTGTTGGCTGTAATACAGCTATGTTAAGGGAGAGGTTTCTAAGAAATGGGCTTTCTGCAGGCTTAAATGCAGATATTTCAAACAGGAACCTTATGTTTATTCTCATGTACAATTCAATTTTCTTATTTTAGCAGCAGTGTCTTTTCTTGACACTAAAACAGAGCTGATGACATAATAAATGCCCTTCATTTCAATTTCTTTTGGCAAGTGCTAGACGGTAGTTTTCACAAGTTTAAGATACAGGATATCTGTACAAGAATTTAAGAACAAAAGGTCAGAGTAGCCTACTGCAATAGGAAAAACCCTAGAAATCCTAACTTAAAGCTGCAGCAGGTTCAAACAGGCAGCAATAGTATCTGGTTTACACATCATGGTTTATTAAAAAGCTTTAGAAAGTCTAATTTAGATTTCCATTGGTTATGCCAAGTTTGTTTTTTTTCACTCTAACACAAATGTAAAAAGACCTGATGAACCCAACTTTGCTCTTTAGATATCAGTGCTGTTCTACATGTTCAGGATCTTTCTACAATTCAGGATCTTTCAGAGGTTTTTTGGCAGGGTTGGTTTTTTATTTGTGTTTGTTTATGGTTTCTGAGATTTTTGCGGGGATCCTAGGGAGGAAAGCTGGGGGTTTTTTGGGAGGTTTTTCAGTGTTGTTCTGTGGGTTTTTTTAAATACAGGAGAAAAATATTACAAATAGACTTCATACAGGCTTAACAAGAACTAGCACTTTTAGCATCAAACATGCAAGCTTGTCTTCTGAAGCTAGAGTAACTGCTGATCAGTACTCAGCAGTTGCTGATCAACTTTGATTTGGAACTGCTGCAACAATCTTGCACAGCTTTTAGTTTAACAGAACTAATAATACTTAAACAATACAGTCTGATCCACAGGAACTGTACAATATTATTGCATTGCAGACTTAGCAAGTGACCTAACAATAAACCTCTTGTTTACCTACCCATTTCTATTTACAAGCTCCTCTATGACATTTCTTTGGGCAACGAAAAGCATCTGGCCTCCCACAACAAACAACTATGGACCAATTACAAGCATCAGCAACTGACAACTTACCTGCAATTTACAGCCCTCAGAAACCAGGTCAACATCACTGCCCAATGTAAGTCAGGCAACCGCTCACACTATTTGCAACAAATAAGCAACTTACATAATTTTTTTTTTTTTTTTACCGACATGAAAATAGAAGTCAAGCCTTTCTCAGATCAAAGCCAGCCCTCAAGAACAGAAATTAAACATATTTGTTCCCAAAGCTATCCCATTTCTGAAGAGCAGAATGCTTTTTGTTCCCAGTACTGCAAAGAGACACCAGGACTTTGCATAGCAAGAACTACATATTATGAGGGTACTTTTCATGTTCTGCTTCAGGGACCAATATAGAAGATACTCTCTTTTTCTGCTTCAATTGAGAACGTGTCATGGTAGGGATAAAAGGTTCTGTTCCTTGACAACCAGGGAGTGGTGGTGAGCACAGACAGGAAAACAAAGTCTTGACACTTCCTTGGAAATTCTTTGAAATGCTTTAGAGAAGAAAACAAAAAGAAAAAAATTATATCCTAGGCAAAACATTATTCTGTTCAAGGATAAACAAATATTTTCTGGACAAGGAACTCCTCCTGCTCTTCTACCCAGTCTACTCAAGTACTGGGAATTTTCTTTCGCGTAAAATGGTTTAATGGGGCCATCAGATAGCTTGAGCACCTGATTTAAAGTGAATACAACCCTCTCAGCTGTGCAATCCCATAGGACTGTGTGATAGGAACTTTTGAATCCTGCCTCCCCACTATCCTCTATCCAGCCCCCCTCTAGGAAGCTAGTTAAAGGACGTAGTTAAGGGGCAAGAGCCATCACATAGAGTTCAGGAATGCAAAAGACAGACGCAAATGCTGGGAAGGAAGGATGCAATACTTGTAAACTCAAACAAATTCAATTGCTATTTGGATGATAAATAAGGGAAACAATAATTCCAACAGGGAATGTATTTCTTTTTTAAAAGGAAAAAACCTACATCCTTCCCTTTCACAGCATTACAATATTCCATTACTGTCTCCCAAACTGACAAGAATTATCAGTTAACAGCATTTTATAATTTACTTTCATATTTAAAATCACACACAATACCAAGATAACACAAGCCTAACTACCGAGATAATATTAGCATAAAGTCATTCAATACCCTGTATCTCTGCCAAAGCAGTTCACTACACCTCTGTGTATAACGTTACACATTTTATTCCCTTGAAGGCAGCTTACACGTGTATTTCCAAGTCTAACGTGTAGGAAAAGAATGAAACGCTAATTTCCATGCTTCCCAAAGTAAATGGAGCCAGGCAGCAATAGCTCAGAAGCTGTAACTGAACAAAGATGTATGTCCCAACCTACCCACAGCGTAAGAGCGCGTTCCTGGCACATCCCACCTCTGGCGCTCGCTTTCATGCACTGCACTGAGATGTCAGAAGGAAGAAACCTGCAGGTACCCATTTAGACTCCCTGCAGAGCAGCTGTAAGAGTAACTGCCAGTACATGCTTCCAACCATGTGCCATATTAAAAGGGGCGACTGGAGGAAGCTCATGTCCTCCACTTTCAATCCATTACTAACTGAGTATCCAAAAACAGCTGTCTCAGATAGAAACCGGTCAACTTCAGCAGGTACAGTGTAGTTACAACTAGCATCATTAACTTTTAAAAACTATGATTTGTCCAAGAAATCTTATAATGAACATGTAGGAGAGTAAAAAAGTATTGGTTTGGGGTTTTTTTTCCAAAATTGTAAAGTAAAAGCCCATGTAATACTGATTTTAATGACAGCAACAAGCATGCAGAACCTCTAATGTCAAAACCAGCTTGGCATACATAATCTTTCCCATAAAAAATGATTTTGTTCCTTCATTTTGTGGCCTTCAACAGAATTCAGAGAAGGATGAGCTGTCCTCTTTCAGATGATCATAACCTGAGAAAAAATACTACATGCCAGTAGTTCTTAATACAGGGGAATGTTTTACACTCCCATGACAGCTTCTAGAAAGTCAGTGAAATTCACAACTTCAGCTTTTTTATATCCAAATTGTCTGCAACAGACATGGAATATGAAATTAGGACTTGTAACTCCAGCAGTGCTATTAACATATTAGAATGCAGATTAAAACGTGAATAGCCAGCTAGATATTTCAAAGCCATTTATAAGCGCCAAACTGTAAAGTAACTGAGACACCCATCAAAACCACCTAACCAAGATAAGCACATAAACATTCCAGTTACAGCATGCAGTAATAAGCAACCTCCCCCCCCAGAGAAAAGCACTATGCCAACACTTCACAAACAATGAGAATTGACTGTTCACAAATGTTGATAAGTATAATTAACCTTCTAACCCTGTCTTTGGCCTTGAACATTAAACCTGAATTCATCTTGAAAACCAATTAAAATGCTAAGCAGTTTGTCTGCTTTGGGACTGGAGAATAGCATTCAATCAAAAAAAAAAAGCATAGCACAATTGTCTCCTTAGACACCTTCAAGTATCTATTAGCTGTTTTAGTAAAAATTGTGATTCATAAATAAATCACATTTTAACAAGAACTGAAAAATTCTTCAATTCTTCATGAAGATCGTGAAACATTTAAGGTTTATGAAGGCAAAATTGAAGGTTTAATGGAAAAAAGCCTCAGAAAAAAGATAAAGATGATCTAGGTTGGGTATGAAGTTTGATTTTGCTTTTTCATGCTATCTTTAACAACAGATATTAATTGTACAGTACAGTTCCCATTCTAAGAGCTTAACTTCTCTCGCTCTCATTCATTCTGCCTTTTAGATTGACTACTAACAAAGAAATCTACTTAGAATTTGTCAGCCAACCTGCTTTTTTAAGTTTTTTTTAACAACTAGACAGGCAGAAGGAGCTAGAATTCTCATTTTTCTAACTTCTTTCCTACATCACAGATATTTACTCTTACAAAAAAAAAATCATGCCTACTTGCTATGAAATTTAGATGCATGTGACTCTGTGATGATCATGTTTCTTTTCATAACTTGTTCAACAGGAGGAGAAGCAAGCAAAGTAATTTCTGATTCTCTAGTGAATCTGAGCTGATGAGTACCATTTTATCATTACTACTTGGTTTTAAAATCAAAGTTTTGTTTTCAGTGATATAGTCCAGTGTTATATTTTAGCATAACTTCATCCACTATTGGAGTTCGGAGTGGCATTAATTACTTTTTTTACCCATTTTTAGAATTTACTTTAAATATACACGATATATCTGCTTAACAGGCATCTGTTCCAGTATTTTAACAACCTTAAATCAGCTCTTCGTTTTGAAAACAGGTCCTTTATGAAGTGGCTGAAAGTCAGAATCATCTTTGTGTCACATTTTATGCCTTATAACTTCCAAAGAGTTCTCTCGATGCTGTTCAGTTATCCTTGGCAGTGCTGTAGATGGCAGCATTTCACAGAGCTCACCTTCCCGCCCTAACCTGGGGCTAAGGACTCCAATACAGGGAATACACTGTAAGGGTGCTTCAACAACCTTCAGTTCAGGCATTTCCACAACATATCACACATGGTAAAAAAGTATACAAAATGCTTTCATTTGAAAAGCAACCTTCTCAGGTGACTAAAGAAATGTACCGTAATGCCAGTCAAACAAAAATGTTAAGTTACCACAGGTGAGATCATCCTTAAAACAGATCCACAATAAACTGTTCCCATGTATGGGATTTGAGCACACTCAGACATTTAGTTTCAGATTACCAAAAGAAAAATCAATTTTTCCACAGTAACCTCATATTTCTGAGTAGAAAGTGCTGTTCCAGTGCAGATGTATATCTGGATTGCCTTGGTTTTAATTTTACTTGAAATTGAGGCACTTTCAGAAAATAATTGCCTACACAGAAAACATCTCAGTTTCATCACTAAAATATAGGTCTAGTCTGTCAGCAACACGCTTTCCACGCAGAACCTCCCAAAAGCAGTCAGTTTTGTCTGGAAGCTGACTGCTCACATCATGGCATGCACAGCACGAGCTTCACAGGAATGAACTACCACTCACTCCTGGAAAACATAAGTAACATGAATCCAAATATATATATATTGCCTTGACTTCCAATTCCCTCTCTTCCTAATTTTAGCAGGAGTTAACAAAAGCAAAGTATGCTATATCTCATTGCTACAACTCTTATATGTTCTGCTGCACATGCCAGAAGCAGACTGAGAAGCAAACTGTGCAAATCCCATGCCACCATTATGGTGGCTTCATACTACTTCATAACGGGTAGAAAAATGACTCCAGCACTAGCAAGTCAGTAACTTTAGGAACCACCTCAACAGCAATTTCAATGCTCCTCCAGATAAAATCCATCTCCTAGCTGTCAGCCTCATTAGGCATCTCAAGCGAAGTACGTAACACTAGCTCCCAGGACACGGAGCATGCAAACTTGTCTTTGTAACGCTCACAAATCAGAACTCACAGGAGTCTAGCTTTTCTGTTCCTTATGAGAAAGGAATAGACAGTCTGCTGAATATCAAAATTACTGTACTTGCTACTCAGCAAAACATTTGCTGGGAACTAGGAGATGCATGAGACGCCAGAAACAGTGATGAAGGAGGAACAGAAGCCAAGACAATAGTATGTCATCCTCATTAACTGAGGAAACAAAGTCCAAGGCTGTAACAGAGAGCAGACTGATACCACTGCATTCCACCAGAGTACCAGCAATAGGGCTCCTACAAGTGCTGGTCAGAGCAAATAAACTTATACTGATAACAACTTCCCTGGACTCAGTACTAGGAGGAGTGGAGTGCTACTAATTTTGCTTTATAGCTTATGCTTGCAGTAATTTGTTTGAGGAGGGAGGAGGTGTTGATATAGGCACCTGAACTGCAGCTTCTCCCACACTGTTACAATAGCACGGTCTTTGCAAGGTAAAAGTCTGTCTTGCATGGGATTTAAGGAGGGACATGTAAAATTTCACAACTGCAGAATATTCATGCACCATCCAAGCTTCCATCAGTGAATGCCTGTATTTTTCTCCAGAGAAAGTGAAGCAACAGAAGAACACTGCTAGGTTTCTGAATTGCTAAGACAGGCAGGACAGCAGCAAAGAAGAAAAAACAAGTATGCTATTACATGCTTCAATGAAAGGAGAGAGGAGCTGAGGCTAAAGAAAAAACTCTTATGGACATAGAAAAAAGCTGGGATGGAGAAAAGATGTTGAGCAGTGTCAGACAATTATAACCAAAACAGTTAATGACACATGGCCATCACCTAAAAGAGGACTACAACAAGACAAATATGGAGATAAATGTATTTTTTTTAAATCACAGAACAAATTTCAAGCAAACATGACCCCGCAACAGAATGGCAACTAAGGCTGCCAGAGCTCAAGTGGGCTTCTGTTCAGTACTAATGGCAACAGCAGCGTTGTGTGACAAGAAGAGGACAGATGCTAAGCGGAGTTGGAAAATTGTACCTATTATATCTGTGAGTGGTAATAAAAAAGCTTCATCATTTCTTTTCTTCTCCCTCACCACTCTTGAGACCCTTGAGACTGGAGAAGGCAGTGAGGATTCAGTGAGAGCTTTCGGACTGAAAGGCAAAACCCTGATAACATATGCACACCTTCCTTCACTCAGGTCCATTTCTAAGACTTTGCATTGAACTTGTTTAGCAATTACTTTTCGCTCCTCCACAATTTCCCCTGCCTGGGCTGCCCTGCTGCAGAACACTGTGCAGATTGCAGGTGGTCAGCTATAGCAAGTTACAAGTCATTAAAACACCATCTGCTCCCTGACAAAAACAACAGCAACAAATAAAAGAATACCAAAAAAACCCCACTTCCTTCCTTCCCTTCATCCAAAAGTTTACAGAGCTGCAAAATCAAACATTTCTTCCATCAAACATTTTCATATCTATGAAGGCACTAAACTATATTCAGAAAATTATTCTATGACCCAAGAGCTTGCTTCCACAACGTTTCCCCCAACACCTTAAAGCCAAATGAATCACAGCAGATGCTACTCATTGGGCAAGAAAGACAACCCAAGCTTCTCAAAATCTGCATTTGTAAGACAAATATCTGCTAAGCAAGCAGTTTATGTTTTAATCACTTACAAGAAACTAACAGTCAAAAAACCCCAACTAAACCATACCACAAAAAAACCACCCAACTGTTTAAATGAAATTGTTAGCTAACACTGGAAACTAATGCATATCTTTAAACCCACAGAAACATGTACAAAATGCCAAACTGAATCACAGTTCAAATTTTCATGCCATATACAGACATGTTTTAGCCATCACTTTTGAACACTATACATTGAAATCAACATCAGGTCTCTCTCACTCTAACTTCCCTTTCCTCTTCATGGGCTGCCAGCATAAATGCTTTTTTACATATTAAATTCACAAAAGGTCAACTGCCAGACAATATTCTGCATACAGAATTAAAAGGAAAAACAAATTAAAACTCATTGTCTTTAGCTCTTAAGAACAATACACAATAAAGTTACCCTTAACACTGTTTTCTTAAAATGAAAAGTGTCTTAGCTTCCTGAAGTTTAAAATTAAACCCAAAACAGCCAGCAGTTTGAGAAGCCTGAGCCTCCTGTTGCTGCACAGCAGCAGCAAGTGTCCATGTTGTTACAGAAAAATTACTGGTTTCTTCTTCCAAAAGCAGACTAAGCCATCTAATTTTTCTGCTGGATCTACATCAGCCTGGTACATAATATACTGCTGCAAGTTCTGATGAAGAAGACAGGAAGATATGATTTTTAACTGTTCTCAGCATGAGAAATGTCATGCTGGTAAGTATTTCAGATGCATAATGAATTCTTGTACCTGTAATAAGAGGAAGAAGGAGTCCTCAAATTATTATCCAGAATAATTAAGGAACAGAGTTCAGAAATAAATCCATGTAAGGAAACAAAGAATGAAAATGCAGGAAGACAGGCAAAGCTACATCTGCAATATATTTGTCTGAGATTCCTACTGCCAATTATTTAATCTATACAGATTGTAAAGATAAATAATTTCTTCACTTTTGAATGAAAGACTTCAGGTGATACTTTGAAGCATTCACAGAATACAGCAACTGAAACTGTACAGCTCCACGTTGACTTTCACCTTATTCTGTTCATGCCTTAATTCCATCTATGCTGCTAATATGGCAATTAATCAGATAGAGATTATTTCAGGAGATTATTTCAGTATATTTACATTAAGAGATAACATAAGCCCTGTTCATAATGTTGTATTTATAAAAACAATCTATTAATCAAAGAGGAAAGTGACTTATGCAAAAAAAACCCCAGTTTTCTTCATTTCATAAAGAAGGATGAAATACAATTTGATAATTGATAAAATAAATAGTGAAAATATGTGTAGGGAAGTTCTTCTCTGGTTAATTAGTAACAAAAAATAAATATTTATACTCAATAAATGGTACAACATGCAGCCATTGATTTGTTACGCTTGAAAAATAACCACCACCTACCAGATCTTTAATCTTCTTTTTGACATAAATCAAGCCCTGCTCAGGAAGAAGGTAGAAATCAACAATAAGATACACAAGGAAACTTTTTAAGTCTACTGAAGACAGATATGGTTTTTAAGCCAAAAACTGAGGGGAAAGTCCAAACGCTTGTTTTAATTCAACAAGGATGTGTCTCTGAACACCAAAGTAGCACAACTTGTTAAATGTGATCTGACAGTGACCAGAGCAGAGGTCTTCTACAAATTTGAAAAGAAAGCAAAGCAAAACCACCAAAACCATGCCCTCACAGACCACAGGCCTCATTTCCTTACACCAGTTCTTAGTTTACTTAAGAAGAAAGTATGTTTCCCTGCCCAAAGCTGATAGCTGAACACAGCTGATGACACTGAAAAAAACTGATTATCAAGCTTCAAAGAAAAATATTCTTGTTAGCGCATGGAGACGAATATTGAGCAGTGTTCTTTGAAGCACTGACAGTAAGTGGGTATAGTTAATATTTAATTAAAGTAGCTGACATGGTACAGATCCATCTGTACACTCTCAGGTTTATTCTTTGCCAGTTTCTCCTTCACTTTATAGGGCAGCTCATTGCTCTCTGTTCTGCATTCTACCTTGATTAGAACGTATAAGTTTTCTGTTTGGTGCTCCTTTGTCTCAGCAGACTGTTTTTTTTTAATCAAAGAACTTTCTCCATGAAGGAAGAATATTTATTCTTGTTGATGATTTCAGAACTGTGTCTTAAAAAATCTGCTTACGCTCAGTAATTTTGTGTGCTATTTAAATAGATGGAATTGTCATTTCTGTAGAAGAAATGCTTTCTGCTTGCCAGTATCACAGGCCTCAAGTCCATGCTTTCCTCTGATGACTTTCTATCCCAGGTATTTTAATGTAGCTGTTTGCATTAAGGTTTATCCTGACCATTTTCAAGGCAGCACAGGTTTGTGACAGTTAACAATCCTGTTTGCAAGCTAGAATCAAGATATTGTTTTTCAAAACAGCAAGCAGTAAATCTTTATATGTAGCTTAGTGTGGGGTCCTTAATTCTGTGAACAAAACAAGATCCAAATGTTAGCTTATTGGCTTCTCTGCACAATCGAAGAGTACATTTTAATTACAGACGAGAAATTACAGAACTGTCATTTCAGCAGAGGAAATATGCATTGTAACAAATCTTCCAGCCTCCAAGAGATCTTAACAGACAGCCCAGCAAGACCCTTAGTGTTAGAATTGCAACTTTTCATGTATTATGCATATTCAATTGAGAATTTTAAGACATTAGTTGAAGCAGATCTACCTTCAAAGTCTGCAATTTCCATCATACAGACAAGCAAAGTTGCTTTACTTACCCATACCAAAAACTTCTTTTTTTTCTAAAGGAGTCTGCAAATAAAATGAAGGACCACATGTCACAGCTACCCCGACTGTTGTGTCAGGCTGAAGACCTAGCTGGGAGCCCTGCACCAAGAATTGCCAGCTCACAGTTTACAGGAGATTATCTCCTTCTAATGTATTGCTAGGACACTCTTTCCTATGTAAATATATACATGCACACACACAAATTATATTCTACAAGTTCTGTAAGTCCTTGTATCAAAGCAGATACTACGTAGGCCCTGTATCCCACCCAGAGAGCACACACCTGGATGTCTGAGTAACACAGACAAGCATATGACTTAAGGAAAAGAAAAAAATAAACCCTCCACCAAGCAAGTAGTCCTCCACAGTGTCTGATCCATCTGGAGAGAATATAAGGGTTTTGTCACACCCTCTTCTAAAACTACCATCTCCTGGGAAATCGCTAAAGCCACAGTTAGTCAGATGGCGCCTAGAGCTACAAGAAATGAGACAGAAAATTCCCTTTAGCACTTTAATGGTGATTTTTGTAGGAGAGCAAGGCATAAGACAGATGGTAAGTATCCAGTGAAATTGGAACATGTAATATAGCTGGAACTGTAGACGAAGGTAGACAGGTCATATCTCACAAGAAAAAGCATCAATCTCAGATGTCTTTTCCTCAATAAAGCTAACAGAAGGAGGCCCTCACCATCCTACTTACACAGAAAAAAAAAAAAAAGAAATGGACAGAAGAGAAGCAAAAAGGCCACCTCAATATTGGCAGAGCAGATGCTATTAGGTTAGGAAAGTGATGCAAGTGGTCTTCACTCACAGAAGATACTCCTCCATTAGTAATATGCACATGACGTCCACTTTACATTAGACATCAGCTACAAAAGCATGGTCAGATGTTCAGTCACACTAAATTAATCCTATCTGCTACTTCAGGTAAGAATTTAACAGTATTCTTCAATCCTCCTCCTTTCCCTCTCCTGCATATTACCATAACTTCTGTGACATTGCCTGAATTGGAGAAGTATATTATCAGGGACAAAAATCAGAAGCCAATACAGCATTTTAAGGTTCCCCCACAAGAAAGAGAAAGAGGAGAGCAGCAGATTTCTTATTCAGAGAATCACTCATGATTAGCATCTAGAGAGCTGGAAAATATGCAAGTCTAAAAATTAATATTGATATGGAAATTTCTCCTTGAAGACCTAGCCCTTTGGCTCCCCAATACAAGCCCTAAATGACTTTTCCTGTTGCAGAGACCTCTCTTTCTATCTCCCAAAGTGGAAAGAGGGCATTAAGAATAATGAGCATTAAGAGGAGAGAGCATGTCTGCATTATCTTCTGCTGTAGCATAATCAGTTACTCAACTGTACAGTCATACTAGAAATATTTAACATGTTTTCCAAAATTATATTGTCTGGCATACTATGCCCAGAATAAATGTGTGGTGGCTGTACAGTACGTGTAACAAATCCACTGAGATGAGTCAAAGCCAAATTTTCCCTCCATTTGGCCCAGGTGTACAATGCAGACTATTAACGAAGTTTAGCTGGTGTACAGTATCCCCAATACTGTTCAGAAGGAGAACAAGCTATTAGAAACAATGAATTGACACTGAGCTGATGCCAATTTGTGGCCCAAGTCTACAGAACTTTTCCTTTGCAGTTTTCCCTCCCAATCACACTAACTGTTATTTGACATCTTCAACAAATAATTTTAAGCATTTTTTTGTATTTAACTCCGTATCTAGACAAACTCTTTCCTCTAGACTTGGATTAAACACACTCATAATTACTCAAACACTCCTTGCTAAAAGGAGCAATAGCTCCTTAGAATGTTCCTTAGTAGCAACAGAAGTGTCACTTCCACATCTTGTCTCTTTCATCTTGTTAATGTTTCAACTCTGAACCACTCTATTTCTAGAATTGGTATACTAGAATGCAGTTGACACTTCCCTTAGGTACCAGCTGATGTCTTTGGTTACTTTATTCCATACTTAAGCATGGACTACGTGTTAATAGAATGATGACATTTCAAGTACTTAAAATACATATTCTTTAAAGTTACTCAGTCTTCTTTATTAAAAAATCCAGTAATCTTGAATGACCAATGGTCCCTCAAAAAGTACCATACAGCAGCTTCCAAGACATGGAAAAATGACAACACTAGCATTAGTCATATTAGAGTATTCAACTTCTACCAAAAAAATTAAATTACACATCCATTTATCTGGGGAAAAAGACCACTTGGTTGACTTCACAGGTACTTTTCACCTGAAAATGACCAAGGCCTGAAACAAAGCAGTCCCAGGGGTTTGCACCATCTCTCACCATCCCAGCACCACTCCTACAATTGACATCTAATTTAGCTCCCAGTTGTAACTCTATGGAGCCAGTGTTCAGTACAGCGCACAAATGCAGTTTCATGTTCAGCAGCCACAGGTGTAGGTGACAAGGAGTCAGTACAACTGACATGTTCCTACAGAGGCAGCACAAAGGTTATCTGTGCCTGTCTACAAGGCAGGAGATGCACCAATGGCAAATTGCCTAAGAACAAATAAATGCCTCCATCAAGAAGATGAGTTGCCTCATTTCCATACTACACATGTGAGGGTGGGGATGAGGGAGAAGAAAAAGCTAAGTAGTTCACTCTTAAAAGTCAGGCCCAAGTAACATAGACTGCATTATATGCATTGCCATAATACATCTGTGTAGACCAAAACATTTTCCTTCCATTATGTAATCAATTGCACTGCTCTAAATGGAGATCTAAACTGGCACAGTTCTGCTCAGAGACACAAATAAAGTTGTTCCTGTCATTGCTTTCCACTGGAAAAAGTACTGAAGGAAGTATTGCAAGAGCTCTGACTACATCAAAAGCCTTATAACAGCTCTTATCAGACAAAGGTAAAGTCACGCAAGGAAAGAGACTGGTGACTTTCTACAGCCACGTTAAATATTTGTTTTCGTATTTGTTATGTATTTAGAGTAATCAGAGCGAAACTCTAGCATGTTTCAGTCCTTCTCTTAGACTAGTTCTCCAATGAGGAACAATAGGAAGCCCGCTCTCCTGGTACAGTATGGTGCTGCTGTATGTGAGTCCCACAGCTGACAAACAACGAGCTGCAGTTTACGCAGACCCACTGCTTTTATGCCTAAACAATATCCTGGCTATCTCTTCTGTGCTAAAGAACAATATTTGACTAACGCAGCATAAAGGTTCACAAGTTGCGCCAAAACCTCCACTGCAAATAAACCGCCTCCTCCTCTCCTGGCAGCACCAGCATCCCACCACACAAAGAACAAACCTCCTACCCTGCTCCTCTCCACCACCCGTCCCCACGCACATCACAGGTCTCTCAGGCAGCCACCTCTGAGACGAGACTGGAAGGAACAGCTTGCACAGGGAGTGGCAAACTTGGGATTTATTCTGAAAGCTTCATGTGGCTGTGAACAGTATTTTTCCCTAACTCCAGCCATACACTCTTGCAGTATTTTCATGCCCTGCAGAAACAAACCACGATATTGCCTGCTTCAAAGAAAAAACAGTGACCCATAAGCAGCTATTTACATCAGAACTAAATATGCAAGAATAAAGAAAAAATATGGTACTTCGTACTGAAAAGAGCTGATATCCATCACCATGTATCCTCACACCAAGTAATCTTTTCTACTGCACTGCAACCAAACCAGGGAAAACTAATGTTACAAGTTTCTCAATTCAGTGCCATTTAAGGAGTATCTATTCACACATTTACAGTATTAACACACTAATTTTTAAAACCTGCAAAAATTGCAAGACCATAAAATATGAATATATTAACTAAAAAAATTAGGTCAATGCAATATTGAAGCAAATATTACCCATATTTTACCTAAAAAAAGTATTCGCTTTGCTGATAAAGGATGCTTTTTACTACATGTCTTAGAAGTAATGAGAAAAAAATCCACATGAAATTTCAAGCAAATGAACTTGCTGTGTACCTGACCAAGTATTTCATGAATCACAAATATATCACATTTCACCTTTAGAATAAAGCCAGGAATCTTTTATAACTTATGAACTTGACACCAACTAAATCTGTAACTTCCACAAATCTTGCATCAACAATATGACTCTCTTTATAAGTATCACCATCCAGCTATAAGTAATAAATTGTTTGCCTTAATTCTCCAAATCATCTGTAAGAAATACAACACCTAAAGAACATTTTTGAGGAAAAATATGCCAATCACTGAGACATGGCCCTCTTAGGTAGTTAGAAAAAGACATACTGTACATAAGACAAAGCCAGGTTTGGGATGATGCTTCCACTGCTTGAAGAGTCTGGTAAACCTCTCATGGGTGTCATTCATTAGTCTGAGGTACAATGAGAGGTGAAAAGTATCCTTTAATTTATTAAGCCTTGGGAATGCTTATGAACACATAAATAATACCCAAGCCACAGTGAAGTACTCAGTTTACTAGACCACCCGCTTATTATCAGCTTTAAACATGTGAATTCTAAAAAACCCACTTATCTTCTCATGTGTAATTCCTTCAATAGCTAAAACTGTCAACCAAAAAAAAGTCTCCCTATAACACACATGCTTCCCTAAGCTGAGCAAGAACACTCAATTACATTTTTATTTCCCACATGTTTAAATGACCAGTATTATACCTGCACTTCCAAGTCCAAGCCTATTCAAAAGAAACTCACTAGTCTCTTGAAATAACCTTCAAAATACCATGGCTTCCGTTTGCAGGCAAGAGAAAGATAACTCTGGAAGAAAACGTGGTTTTCCTTATCTCAACTGAATAGTCATATTAACAGCTTCTGCAGTACTGCAACGCAAACACTGGGTGACAGATTAATGTACTGGAAAACGTCTGACCATACAGATACCATATGAACCAGCTCAAGCTTGGATGCAATGAGAACACTTTCAAATGGATGAATGAATAGTTAAATAAAAAAAAAAAAGGAAGATCAGATATACACATTCCCATCACCCATATTGTGTCAAAGTCACTGTAACCTTAAGAACTTCTAGAGAGACAAATGTAGCATTTTTAGTGGATGAATGATAAGTGCTGTACCCTATGCTGAGGGAACAAGCTGAGATAAAACCTCACATCTACAATTAAGAGTGTGAAGAAAATGAGGTTTATTTATTCCTCTTCTAGCACCAGAAGTCCAAGCTATTTCCTCCAAGTGAAAATCTTACTTCCCAAATGCCTCCTACCATCTGTCAAACAGTTTTAGCTGTTCTCAAGAAGCTTCTTATGCTACTATAGACATTACATCTGCAACAGATTTCCTTCTTGTAGAGTACAGATGGGATTAAGCACTGTTTTATAACAAATATCGCAAAATACTGCTCCAGATTTCAACTGTGTACAATCCAGAACCAGTAACTCTGAATAAAACACTTCTAACATATCTGCTACTAATCAGTGGCCTATTATGAGCACTGTTTCCCAAACTTCAGTTGCATTTATAGAATTCAACACTCTACATGACTTCCTTTTAAACGCCAATGTCAGTCCTTATAACATCAAGCTCCACCACGGTCTGAAATTACCAAAAATGAGAAAAATCACCAGAAAAGCATGCAATTTGCTGTTCCCAAAAGCTGCGCAAGCATATGTTTTAAGACAAAGCTACACAGAACTGCTTCTACTACATCAAAACTGATGGGGTTTCTTAGGCAGAGAAACTACCTCCTTGACCAAAAGCTAATTTAAAAAAACAACCCCAAAACAAGGCAGATTCTTAAAGTCCAGGGTCCGAATTAGTCCACAAGGCAGCAACAATATATCTCCTCTGCTAGTTATCAATACCACAAAGTATTTTACAAAGTCAATAACTAATTTTTTCTAATTTCTGGTT
Organism: Nicator chloris; assembly: GCA_013400495.1. Classification (NCBI taxonomy): domain Eukaryota; kingdom Metazoa; phylum Chordata; class Aves; order Passeriformes; family Pycnonotidae; genus Nicator; species Nicator chloris. The sequence continues at coordinate 3,819 of WAAE01011211.1, read as the reverse complement.
TCTAGACCTTCTAACACCTAGAAAACTTGTGCAAGTCACACTTGTCTCAATATTTGTTCACACATTCTCAAGAGAAGCAAGAGCCTTACAATGCCCTTCATACTGCTCCAGCTTTAAACTCGGAGCATGACTCTCCACTTTGTATTAGTGGGGGAGGCATAGGCAGCAAAGGGAAGGAAGGGAACTATCTACCAGCTGAAGCTAAACACAGAGGGTATCAACTTTACCCAAAAGACAAGAAAACAGCAAAAGAAATCACTCAAGCAAAATTCAGAGACAGTCCTCTAAAATGAATCAAAGGCTTTGAGGAAAACTGTCTTTTGTTGCTGTTGGGTCTTTTGTTGGGCTGGCTTGTTTTTAAACAAAACAAATGACCAAGACTGTGCTCATCATTTCTTCTGTCTTAAACCAGATTTATTTCTGAACTATATTACCATCAACCACCTGTTCAAATAGAAGATAATTGTGACTGCTGTCTAACAAACCAGAAAAGAATTACTAATTCAACATCATTATGACCACATCAGAATACTGAAATGAGAGAGTAAAAAAGCCAAACAGCAAAGGCAGTTCACTCAGGAAATCATTTAAAGAATCATTTCACACTTAGAAGCAGTGTTTTTAACTTCCACACCAATTCACCAAAACAGCCTAGGCAAAGAACTACACTGCTTCACTCTTCCTGTGAAAACAGTGACTATACAAATACCTCCCTCAAAAAGCTTTCTGCTACTGCTCCTCTGCTTCCCAACTGTGCATCTGCCATAGAAGCAAGATCTTCATTAACAGCATAGTCTATTATGAAGCACAATCTACCCGATCAAAATGTTCACGTTACGGTTCAGAGAATAGGATCAGCAACTTCTGTGTTTGTACTACTTTAATTACATTGCATAGACTGGAGAAAAACCCACACTTGTTGGGAGTAAGACTATGCTGTTTTCTACCGTTATCACTATTTCTTCACTGAAGGTATTTTTTTGTTTTCCTTCACAATTCTCCATTTTGTTGAACAATAAAAATTGTTCTTCTGCGTTTAATCATAAATTTGAGTAATGTAGAGTTTGATGCATGTTCATTAAAAAGAAACTAACAGAACTAAAACAAACCACATTGCTTGGCCCATTAGGAAGTTTTAAGTATATGACATTATGTAAATTCTCCAACAAATTCATTTTCTGTTCTGAAGCAGAAGACCAAGCAACTAAGAGATAAGTTATCTGACAGACAACCTAAAGCAAGAGAAATTACACAGCACAGGAAGGGAGAAGGGAGAAAAGGCCCTTGGAAAACTCTCCTGCATGTTTCAGGAAGCAGAATTCGTGGAGAAGCAGGTGGTAAAAAAGTAATCAGTAAAGAGATGAAAGCCTAATAACTGACTCGACACAGTTCATTAAAACTTGGCTGAGCACTCTATGCAAAGATTTACTGGACAGAGAGGAGGCTGGAACACAACTTCACAGAATACAAAGTATGCATAGTTTCTTAACTAGGTAGTTGCACAACCATTTATTTGAAAGTGTAACAGCAGACCAGACAAAAGAAAATGGGTAACTGCTGCATCACCTCAGACCCTTCTCGATCACTTCAACAGAATTTAAGAAAAGGCAATCTAAAAATAAGCATCTTCAATAAACTTCCCTTCCCCCAAAATTATTTTCCTTTCATTTCTGCATTTTATTTCTCTTTGGAGTAAAAGCTGAGATAATGCAGCAAGCACTATTAGAAGAACAGGACCACAGAAGTCTGACTTTCTGTCCCAATTCAGTTCCCTGTAAAAAGTGTGTGAGTACAACATGATTTCCTGCAACATCAGAAAATTCCTCCTTGTGTTGGAAAAGTTAACAAACATCAACGAGCGTTTATAGAATAGAGTCTGAGGTACTCTGGGGGTTTACACATGGAGCAGAGATATGACACATGAGCAGAGATATGATAGTCCTTCATAAAAAGTCATTTTTTTAACTAATTTGACAAAGCAGCATGTTTAAAAGGAGTTCTTTCCCTGACCCATGATTAAAGTAGAAAAAGGATTATGTATTGTTAGGTCTAAGCTACATTAGCCTCAAAATATTTGGTTTACTTACAACATGATTTTTAGGGTCTTTTCCAAGCTAAATGATTCTAATGCCTTCACAACTCTACAATAAAAAAAAAATCCCAAAAACAAAACAAACCAAAAAAACACAAAAAACAAACAAACAAAAAACCCAAAACAAATAAAAAACCGAGCCAAAAGGTCCACACATAAGTGACCACAATCACACATCTCCGTTTTCCCCAACTAGTTTCAGTCCTGAAGTAGACACATCCAATCAGCATCTGGAATGGAAGGCTCTATGGCCAGGTTTTGGAAAGTTGTATAATCACAAAACAAATTACTTCAAAGCTCAGGAGTTTTGACTAAAAACTAGTACATGGCTAAAACAACCAATGACCTCAGAAGTTTGCAGGGAATTCTAAAACAAAACAGCACACAGAAAATTTCACCAGTCCCTTCTACAGTTACTTGACAGCCAACAATGTAACTACGTTCTTCTCATATTTACTGCATCATTTTAAACCAGAACTGTATCAACTCTAAACTCTTACTCAAGAGACCTGACAAAGACAAGCAGGAAGCACCGCTCCTTACACGGTTCTGTTACTGCCCATTATGGTCACTGTGAACTAACAACCCAGTACTAACTCCTGCCTTTCCAAAACTTCAAAACTGGGGTTGATAATTAACAAGCATTAGCAGGGCCCCGATCGCATTAACACTTAACAGATAAAACAGATTTATATTTCCTATGATTAAGCTGAAATGAATGAAGTTATGAAAGTTGCCAGGTGAAAATCAACTGTTTTTAAAAGGTGTTTTTAAACCCTGATCTCAGTCCCAAGATCTCTGTTTTGGACAGTGGCAGCACGAAACACTTTAGAAACATCTTCAGTGACACACTGAATTGACGGCTTTCCTCCTTTCAGGAGAAAAATTCTACAGCGCACTCCAATGACACACAATTTGAGAACACTACTATTTCAAGCAACCTTGTGAACCTCATCTGAACGATCACCGAGTTCGTTGAGCAAAATCCCCCTGGAGCCCAGGCTCTTTAGGAAGTGAGCCATTTGCAAGGCCTGCTAATAGAGATGCAGAAGGACGGCTGGCAGCGCCACGGGACTGGGGACAGTAACGAGGTTTCGCTCCCCACGGCACGGCTACAGCGCAAGATTATTTTCCCAGTGCCAGGGGAAGGAGATTACCGGCAGTCACAGGCGCTACATTTTAACTGCATTTAACTCGACCGGTTTCAACGGCAGCTTGCGGACGGGCGGGCAGGGGGTGCGCGCACGGCACTGGCAACAGCCGGCCCGCTGCTCCGGAGCCCCCGGCCGCGGCGCACGGCTCCGCGGGGCCGTACTGGCGGCCCGACACCGCACCGAGCTGCCGCAGCCCGCTCAGTCTCGCCCGCGGGACCCGGCCCGGCCGGCGCAGAGCCCTCCCGGCGCCCAGTAACACCCACGGGGGCCCGGCGCTACCGGAGACCCCGGGGAGCTCCCAGCAACGCCCTCCCGTCCGGCAGCCGGGGGAACGCGGCACGCACGGCAGCGCGGCACCGGCGGGGCCCGGGTGGCACCGTGACATACGCCCCCCGCCTCCCGTCCGCGGATCGCTGCGGCGCTGCCCCAGAGCCGCCGCTGCCCTCACCTCTGCCGGCAGCAGGTCCGGCGGGAGGCGCGGAAGGGCGCCCGGCCGGTGCGGGTGGGCGGCGGCCGGGACCCGTCCCCTGCAGGCGCGGGCTCCGCTGCCCCGCGCGGCACGGGGCGCTCCCG
>WAAE01011210.1:0-18923 GCA_013400495.1 Nicator chloris | reverse complement strand
ATATATGCATGCCTTGTGCTGAAAGTGGCATGCTGTTTACAGAATTATTTTCAACTGACATTTAGATAAACTTTTTAAAATTTATCAATAAATATGACAACAATGTCAGCATTAATAGGAAAGAAAGAGACTAAGGACAGTATCCATTAACAAATTTGAGAATAACATTAAAATTCTAAAAAAGTTACAGAAAATAGAATAGTAAAGAAATTAGATTAGTAAATTAATTCAACAAGCACATTATTTGTTGTATGCAGTTTACATAGCTTGATAGTAGGGGAGCTTTTTGCAATGATGAGGCAACACATGAAATGGCAGCATTAGAAACGAGAAACAGGCTACTCATATGTGTAATGCCACAGTTCCTCCAGGCTCATCTGAGCTGTCATAAAGAATACAGGAAAAATTTACTTGGAATAAGTAAATTATATTTAAACTTCTCACAGTATGGGTGACGTCTCTATACTGAAGGGTTTCTTGCAGAAGCCCAGTTCTGCTACTGGACAGACTCTGAAGCCAACCAGCCTACAGTGTTACACATCTTGCCATATGCCAATAAAGTCAGGATAGGAAGGGGAATTTAAGATATGCTATGTTTCTATCAAGTGTATTTTTATTTCAGTTCTGTGGTAAGGCCACATAAATATTTGAATAGATAGCTTCTAAGAAAAACTAGTGTATTCTGTCAATAGCCATTTAAAAAATAGTTGATAAATCTCTATGTTTGTTTCTGTTCTCTCAGTGATGCTTTGTGTTCACAGTAATATAATAATTTTTCCATCAGCATAGTGGAAAAATGAAAGATCCATGAAGTAGTTTTACACCATGAGATTGTCGATTTCTTGATTATTTACTAGAGACCAGACTTTCACTGGCAAAAAGAATGAGACTAACAAGCTGTACTGTTCTCTTTGGCTAATCTATCTAAAATGTATATATTTACCAGTAATAACAACAAAAAAGTAAAAACCCCGGTATTTTAATACTGAGTTGTTTCTCCTTTACATCCAGAGAGAGGATTTCGATTTATTATTGGATTTTTCTAGTGCAATCCCTGTGTGTAAAGAATTCATTCCTGGCCATGAATGTGTCAAGTAGCGAGTTCTCAAAAATATGGAGCCTCATCTGACTAGGAAAAGTGTTTTCTTAAGATAATGATTCCCACTGTGTCACTGCATATCTTATAATAGCTTAGAAAATTAAAGGAAAAGAAACAAACAAATGGAAACAACAACAAACAAACAAATTTTGGGTCATTAGGTCTCAGTAAACAAGATCAGTGCAGCACAGTGTTTGTCTACCCAGGGAGCAGCCCAACATAAATGTGACTTGCAGGTTATTTGTACTAAGAATAAATTTACTGCCAACTGTTGATGTAGGCGGCACCCACTTCACAGTTAAGCAATATACAATTTTCATACCCCTTGTTTTTGCATAACTGCAGATGTTCACATAGAAAACACAAAGATTTAAGCATTTTAATCCCAATATAGTTTTTCAGTTACCATTTCACACTTCCATACTTATGTAAAGGTTGGTAGATGGTACTTGTTAAAAGTATCAAAAGGAAGGAAAATAAGTATGTTGAGACTTGTGTCTAAATATATATGTATATAAAGGATAGATACAATGGCTCAAAATAGGATGGACTGTAATTACAGGGTTTTCATGCAGGAGTGATTGGGATTAAAGTGAATGAACAGAGCTTGTGTATAAATTGAAATGCATTACTTGTTTTGCCGATCCGTTCAGATTAGTGAACATCATTTTTGACAGAATATAAAAAATCTTACCCCAAAAAAATGCATAGCAGTAGTTCCCTCCTTGTTCCACTGCAGCAAATCCCCTTTGAACATATAAATATTCACTACTGCGGAAAAATCAAATCTATCCGTGGAGCTGGGGAATACTCTGTGTCATTCAGAAGCATCCTTTTCTGGCAGACACCTGAAGTTGTGTCAAAGCTCTTTTATCTAGGATGGTGGTCACAGTAATATGGGGCCTCTGGGATAGAAAAAAGAAGAATGAAGGAGGAATTACAGAGCTCCATAAACTATTGCTTATTTTTGAAGCAATCCAAAAACTGCGCTTTTACACTTCCTTTGGAAACAGTCTTCTTTTTTTCTCCCCTGTGACATTTTCAAGACTATCTAATGTTGCCAGAATTTTTAAGTTGTTTTGGCTCTGCTAAAATTCCATTCCTGTGATAGTAATGTACTGTCTTCAAAAGGGGAAACAACATCAAATGCACAAATAACATATTCAAAATTATTATTAAAAGGTTTCAGAAATCTGCTGGTTTTTCTGTGTTTTTTCTGTCTGCTAAACTTGTACCTATTTGGATTTATTTTTGAGCTATATCAGGATATTTAGCATATTTATTATATAAGAAAGAGTTTTACTGTTAATAATTTAGATAATCCAAGTGAGGTAGCTGTCCCTTTAAAACTAATCAAAGGTGGACTGGTTTACTTCCTTATTTAACAATGAATTTAAACATATATTAAAGCTATCCCCAAGTGTGGCACTTAAGCACCCAGGAGAAGAAATGAATCCATATTCTATTCCTTGCCCTGCCTACCAAGATAAGGTATGGAGCAGTGGTATATTTTTTCTCTTTATTTAAGAGAGTGAAGACTGAAGAGCATCATTCATGAAACCTGTCAGTGGCAATCTCATAAGTGTTATTATATAGAAGTGACTGCGAGAAAATGGGTTCTGGCAAGAAGTAAAGGTATAGGCCCTGTTTGGAAGAAGGAAATGCAAAGAAGTCAGTGCTCAAATATTTTCTCTTTTGCACAACAGAATATTGGTCTTCACAGTGTAAATTAGAAATCAGTGTCTTAGATAAGTTAACCCCCAAGGAAAGTGTATGTCAAGTGGCTTTGCAACATTTTGTATGCATCAGCAAAACCACATTTGGTTCATGTAGCTTTCAGTCAAGATCTCCGACTGAAAATTACCAGTTTTTAACTTCAGATGTTCATTCAAGTTAACAAATGTTATATTAGATAATTCAGCAAACAAAAATGGTAAACAAAAACAGGTATTCTTTAAGATGGTCTGTACATTTGTTGAGAGTAGTTATAGCTAAAAATTATCTGCTTCAGTTTAATTCAGAAAAAAGTGTGAGACAAAAAACCTTCCAACAAAATTGAAAGTTAAATAGAAGTACAATCATGTTCAAAATTTGGAGCTAAGCATCTAACAAAAACCTCCACTGAGAGTCCAGTAAAGTTCTTTTCCTGGCTTTTAGACAGTTTTCTGTAAAGACGTAATAATAATAATAATAATCTGTTTTTGCTTACTCTAAAAACAACTATATTTACAAACTAATAGAGGAAAGGGACAAAGGATAATCCATAAAATGTGGTTTGCACTGTGAAGTTTAGATACCCTGTCAGGTGAAATTTGGCAAAGATGTGTGAAAAAGGAATCAGACATCTACTTTATGATTGCTCACATCTGCAAAGTCAAAGCAGAAAAAAACCCAGAGATACTGAATATGGTAATGGAATAGCGGTGAAGATTTGTTTACTTGAAGAGGCACTGTGTGGGTTGATTTTTCTTTAAATCCATCTAGATGCAAGGTCAATTCTACTGTTTAAATTATATGTAGCAACAATGCATCTAGGGAAAGTTACTTTACATAGAAATTACACCTTGGTTAAATATTCCTTTGTGGGTTCCTGAACCAGAATTTCAATTATACCTTGGTTTGTCCTAGCATGCCATGCAAAACCTTTTTGAAAGGCTTGAAGAAGAAAACGGACCTGTTTCCTTATGCTGTAAACATGTAGAGAAAGGGTCATTTACCTACATTCTAATTCTAAACAGAAGAAATTACTTCTATTGAAATACAATATAATTTGTTTCAGACTGCCTGTTAGATAGCACTTTCTGAAGATGATAGAAGACATTAATTGATTTTGTAGTTCAGTGACACTAGGTTAAGTGATTTTCTCAATCACACAGCTTGGCTTTGAGACTTGTTTTCATTTTTCTTCTTCTTGATTTGAAAGGTTTTTGTCAAATATGTAGGAGGCACTTGATGGGAGAAATATAGCATGCAACACATAATTAGTATGATGAATGTCTCTGCCAGTGTCTGCCTTTGGTTAACTTACTGGAATTTAGAGTAAAGACATTAGTGGCTTAGGAGGAAAAGCAGAGGATAAATGAGAGAGAAGGAAAACAGTAAAAATGTTCTTCAGTGCTAAGGGTTAGTTGGAAACTATCACTAAGGTATTAGAAAATGAAAGCCTTTTTTTCTTTTCTAAGCAAAGTTACTGTCATCAATGTTTAGCAACCAGTAGCTGATGATGTATTATCCAAATGATGCTCATATAAAGTCCAATACCTGTTTAAGATGCTATGTATTCTGTAAACAAATGCCAATTTTTTCTTGTTCAAAAGCTCAGTTCCAGCACCTTGTTGTCTGGTGGAGAATGAATAAATTCTTCAGGTCCTCATCAATCCCTTTTCACTTCTCCTTTTCTCTGACAAACATACAATAGCTACACTGTACAGAGCAGAGTTCTGTGACCTGATCTTCCTGGTTTAAAAGATCATCTTCTCTTGCTATGTGTTTTCACAGTTATCCAATACCTATAGTTTCTTCATCCCTGCCCCTATAATGAATAAAAAAGAAAACATATTCTGTAGATGCAGTTCTCATAGATGGGGGGAGAGGAGGGAAGGAGAGGGATGGGGTCGAGAACGACACATTCATTTCCTTGCTAGCATTCCTCCAGGCTCTAATGAATAACATGGGACCATTGCTAATAACAGAAAAAAAAAAAAAGTCTTGACAGTTTTGACTAAGTACACATATATCATCAAAAAAGTTAAAATAAAGCCAAATGTTGCTGAAATTAGACTTATATAATGGAATTAACGAGATAAAATGGCTTTACAAGTCTTTTCCCTCCCACTTGAAACCTGTACATAGTTTAATTTCCACAGACTGTATTTAAGTTGATCAGAGTCTTTTCTTTTGTATTTGTAAAGCACTTCACATCCAGTTCTGCAGTAATCAGTAAGCTTATGCTGACCTTGAATTTTCATTTTGTTTCATTTTTTCCAGACTTACATATCTGTACATCTGTACACTTATGCTGAATTTATTCCTGATAGAGTCACTTTGAAGAGTATTGCGCCAGCTTGGTTTAAACTCTGTCTTTGACCTCTGGCTTTGAAGTGTATTTGTTATCAGAGACAGTAATAGGATCTAGCTGCAAAGCTAAGTTCTGGTTATAAATTTATATTTCCCCAATATTGCATCTTCCAGTGCAGCTTCTATTGTGTCTCACCTCTAGTAAGAAAAATATTTTGTACTGACAATATATCCCTAACTGGTGGTGGTAGATGGAAATCTGGACATGAGCTGGCAGCGTGCCCTTGCAGCCCAAAAAGCCACCCATCCTTGCCCAGCAGGTGAAGGGAGGTGACAGTGCCTCTCTGCTCTGCTCTGGTGAGACTCCTGCTGCTGTACTGCATCCAGCTCTGGCATCCCCAGCACAGGAAGGATACAGGCCTGTTAGGATGACCTCAGAGAAGATCATCAAGATGATCAGAGGGCTGGAGCAACTCTCCTATAAGGAAAGGCTGAGATAGGGCTGTTTAGCCTGGAAAAGAGAAGACTCTAAGGCAACCTTACAGCAGCCTTCCAGTACATAAACAAGGTTGATAAGAGAGAGAGAAACTTCTTAGAAGCGACTTTTGAAATACAGCAAGTGGCAATAGTTTTAAACTGAAAGAGGGTAGATATGGGCTAAATAAGGAAGAAATTTTGTACAATGAGAGTGGAGAAACACTCAAAAATGTTGCCCAGAGAGGTGGTGAATGCTCTACCTCTGGAAATATTCATAGTCAGTTTGGACGGGGCTCTGAACAGACTGATCTATGTAAAAATCTCTTTCTCATTGGGGAGAGGTTGGACTATATGTTTTTTAAATTGTTCCTTACAACCCAAGTGTTTTGATGATTCTACTGTTTTAAAAAACCATTTAAAAGCTAAGCAAAGCTGGCAATCAGGACACTTCAGTGTCAGAGATGGCTTATTAAAAAATACTGTGGTTGTTAACAAAAATTACTATAAATGGGGAAGGGTGAGCGGAAGTGATAGGAGTGACAAATCTAAGCAAATGTGCCAGTACAGATAAAATCACCTGTTGTTATACAGTCGGAGATTTAGCTGCAATCTGTAGAGAGCAAGTTTATATAAGCATAGTTCCTTCTCAGGACAGGACTCAAGAAGGAAGTATGACAGATTGCTAGGGGCCATGCTATCAAAGGCTTTTAGCAAAAAATAACTTGAACAATATAAAGTTATTCTACCACATTCTAGGCAGTCAGCCTGAAAGACAGGCATGATGACTGAACAGTTTTTCAAGACAGCATGCTGTATTCTGTACTAGATATAAAAATTCTGTACAGCTTCCCACAGTCACCTCTGGCAGGATATTGCAATAGTCAAGCGTTTTATTTACACACATGTGCTTTTTTTCCCACAAAGTCATCAAGACATAAACCCAAGATTTTTGTGAGAGGAAAAAAATCCCTTTCAAGCATTTGGATATATAAAATTTTCCATCACAGTTGACAATGATGATGTTAGAAGATATGTATTGTTTTTGAAAAGCTTGGATAACTGAAATCAAAACATTTCATACACTTACCTAATCACAGAATCACAGAATTAACTAGGTTTGAAAAAACCTTTGAGATTATCAAGTCCAACCAATGACCTAACACTACCTTGTCCACTAGACCATGGCACTAAGTGTCTTGTCTAGTATTTTATTAAATACCTCCAGGGACAGTGACTCCACCACCTCCCTGGGCAGCTCACTCCAATGTCCAATCACTCTTTCTGTGAAGATTTTTTATTTGGGTTGTTTTTTAGGGTCTTTGTAATATTTTAGTTTTACGTTCATAAGTGGGAATCCAATTAAAAAAAAGGACTTAAAATTAACATCTTCAATATTAGTAATCTTTAGTCTTTTTTTTTCTTCTTCTCATAAAGAAAGATTAAGTTGTTTTATTTTCATCCTGACTGTGAATGGGGAAATATTTTTCTGTTTCAAACTTTGACAGACATTGAAAAACATTTTTAAAATATACTTAATATATGTCAGACAGGACATCAAGAGTCTTAGCCAGACACTTTTTTCCTATGTTTCTTCAATGTCCACAAAGGATTAGTTGTCAGTAACTGAAGTATAGATAACTGATATTTTTGCAACTTCTGACATATCTAGCTAATGACTTAATGCAAACATATTTGCATAGCTGAGAACTAATATAAAGGTTTTACAAGAAAGGAAGATTGAAAGCTCTCCGAATTCAGGAGCAAACATTTTTTCCTAGTGAGCATAAAATTAAATTGAATAGAAGGGAGTTCCATTTGTATTTTGTAATTATGGTTTAAGGAAGAACTTGCTTTCAGGTTGTAGATAAAAGATAAGGTCTCCCCTGGGACTCCTTTTCTCCAGGCTGAACAACCCCAGATGCCTCAGCTGCTCCTCATATGACTCACTCACCAGCCCCTTCACCAGCTCCGCTGCCCTTCTCTGGACACACTGCGACACCTCAATGTCCTTCTTGCTGCGAGGGGCCCAGAAATGAGCACAGGATTTGATGTGTGGGCTCATCAGTGCTAAGTACAGGGGGACAATCACTGTCCTGATCGTGTTGGCCACACTGTTGCTGGTGCAGGCCAGGATCCCATTGGCCGCCTTGGCCACCTGGTCACACTTTGGCTCCTGTTCAGCTGGCTGTCAACCAGCACCCGCAGGTCCTTTTTCCCCAGGCAGAAGAAACAAGGGAGTAAATGCTACAGCCATTAAAACCTTGTTTTTTCTTCTTTAACTTTAAAGGAATTGTTTTGGAAGTCATAAATTAAGGTTTCTGCCTAACATTTTCAGTGTTTCAGCTGCTGTGATATCTCTTGCAAAATAATAATTAGGATGTTTTGCACATGAATTATTAGGTCTTCAGAAATTTGGAGGAATCTGTAAATCCCCTAGTGTTAAAGCAGCTTAAGTAGGTGTTCTCTCTGAGAAAGCTTCAGAGGACTTATATCTTTGGGGATTTCTTACTACTTGTTGTTTTGGACATACACAAAGTTGAGTGCTGCTGCTTTGTTTCTTCATAAGTGTATATGTCAAGATATTTCACTTCCTTTTCATGTTTTAAATCATGGCAGAGATGAATGGAGATAATAGCACAAAGCCATAACTGTGCACGAAACAAATGATTGTGATTTCTAGTTGACTTTCTTATTCATTTATTCATGTAAAATAGCCATATGGTTTATACCTCTTGCATTAAGGGTATAGAAATGTAACAGAAAATAAAATCCTTTGCATTTCAGCTGGTTCTCAGGGATCAGAGGGGATGTATGGAGCTGGGCTTAGTTTCTGATTATAGCTAATCTAGCACTGTAAGTCTGCTGGAGTTCAGTCAAAGCTTTCACAACCACAGATTCATTGATACCGAAGTTTTGTCACTGTAGGTGTGGTTGTATACAATATGAACTTGTGCAATCACTGATTCACAAGTAGTGCATTTTGCCAATCTGATGCCATAGGCCTGTCCAAGTTCAATGAGGACTAACAGAATTCAGGTTCACAAATTCTGCAGTTTATTGAAGCAACAGAATGGCAGGTTGAGGATTGCTGGTGATAATGGTGATAATGATAACTGCAGAGTGTTATATATTTGAGACAAAATATAGTAACAGATCTATTAGCACTACACACACACGCACACACAATTTTATATATATATGTATATGTATATGTATATGTATATGTATATGTATATGTATATGTATATGTATATATGTATATATGNTATATGTATATATGTATATATGTATATATGTATATGTGTATATATGTATATGTGTATATATGTGTATATATGTATATATATATGTAACAAGTATTCCCATGTCTGTTCCAATGTAGTTGGAGGGACAAAGCTCACCAAAAGTTGTCCCTTTAGCAGAGGGAGAGAGACGGAATCCATCAATTCATACTGAGCCAGCAGAGATATTAGTTTTCCCCTTCTCTGTCTTTTTACACCAAATTCCTTCTTTTGTATTATAATATTTGGCATTTCCCAAAGGGATGGAACAATCACATGCCGTAGGTGGGGTTTTGGTGACTGTGACTTATATATGTAAGGCATGTTCTCTTTTCTCTTCATTTGCATTCTTAGGGGTGTGAAAGTTAATACATAAGTAGGGCTTAATGAGGGTCTTGCTTATTTACTTTCAGTCAGAATTTATAGTTCATATAAAGGTAAAACAAACACACTGGTCCTCCTCTACCTGCCGAGGCAGCAGTAAAGGCTGTCTGACCTTCCCCAGAGTGTCTTTGTGAGCATTCTTGTCTCCGTGAAGGACCAGATTTACGAGTCTTGTGCCCAGTGAGGGAGAGTGAGGCTGATGGCTGGTTCAGACGTGAGTGCTCTTCTGTGCCTCACTGAGAGGCTTTGAGGCCTCCTCTTTACCCCAGACATCCTTACTTCATTAGGCCTGGTCCAAGCCTAGTGTCCAATCACTGAGGAGCCCAACTCATGATTTTCTCAAGAAGCCTCATCAGTTCTTCACTGACGTAATGCAATTCCATAGCAATTCTGACAATTTACCACAAAACCAGTAAAAACATATCATTTAGACTTGAAAAATGTGATGACTCCTCCTTCACTTCCCTTCAAAATTCCTTCTGAAGTCAGTTCATTTACCAGAATTTGATTCCATTCTTTAGGCTTTGCAAATACTCTATTGTTGTCAGACAATACTATGCCAGCTGATCAGGAAATACATATACTAAACACATACTTTGCATTGAAGTAGAAGATTATAAGTGATGACTGAAAACCCATTTTCCTTCTGGTGTTTTGCCATTTGACGGGTTTGCAGCTGTGTGTGCTTGTTTAAATTATTTCTGCGTTACTATAAGCATCTCGGTCTTTTAAGTGGGGAATGCACCTAATGGTCTGGAAAATTATTTCAGTGTTGCTCAAAAGCTGTATGCGACACTGTAGTGTATGGTGCAGTAAACTCTTGTCAGTTAACACAGCCATGAATGGGGTGAAATATAGTTATAGATAGTGCACTGTAAAATAAAACATAGAAGTAGCTTTTCTTGTCATTAAATAAATTTTTAAAAGGAGGGTAATACTATCCAATGATAGTATGCTTATATATAGAATTTTTAGCAAGGTATTTATCTTAAACTTGGACTCTACTTATAATGATCTTTTTGAATCTCTTTTTAAATTAAAATGAAAATAAGTAAACAAACAGTCCCACAAAATATATTTATAGTCAGTGATGTGTATTTTAACCCATTTGTATCTCACTGAATTTCAGTTTCAAGGAAAATAGAACAAGAAACAATGAACTTGTACTGTAACTGTACAGGTTAAGGCTAGTCATTAGGAAAAAATATAATGAGATTTTTAAACCACTAGAATCGCCTGTTAAGAAATGCCAATTTTCTTAGAAGATGTCTTTAAAACATGTTAGATCAACATGTGCCAATAATGGTTCAAACACAGTTGATCCACCCTTAGGAGCAGAAGTCCTGTTTCTCTGTGGTTCTTTTACTTTATACTTGGGCAGTTGCATTTACAGAAGTAAGATTTAGTGCTTTAAACTGATATTCTTGTAGACTGTATTCATGTAGAAATTAAAGAAGAATTCTGGCTGGTAAATATGTTGGAAAGGGCATATTAGAGACTATAATAATTTCATTGCTTCCAGAGAGATTTTAACAGTGAAATGCTTATTTCTCATCTCAGAGGAAAAGTGAAACTAATTTTGTTTGGGGTTTCTTTTCTGGGAAAATGTAACTTTGTGGTTCCAATTTGGGACAGCAAAAGGAAAGAAGAACGACACAGGCTCCAGTCTCAAGACAAAGGAGAAGCAATCTTTATTTTTCACTGTCCTTTTTATAGACAGTTCCAAGAGAAGAGACATGATTGGACACTCAGAACACAAGTTAGAAAAACACCACCCATGAAAACTGTTTTCCTCTTCCAAGGACAGTTTTGAATCCTCCTCACACTTCTCAGGAAAGCGTGAGAGAGTCGTTTGAGTCAATTTCCCAAGCCTTCTGCCTGATCCCTCTGCATTCAGCATCCACATAATTGTTTCATTAAAAATGTGAAACTCAAACTTTTCTATTTTTTTTCTCTAAGTCTATACCAAATCAGACAAAAATCAAGCAAGAGCCATTGAAGAGACTACTGAGTATTCTCTCAAAGTGCAAGAATTAGCGTAACCTGGAAAGAAAATACTTACTGCTGAGTGTGGTAGTTTGACGTAGACTGGGGGGGGTGTTTTCCCCCAGGAAGTTCTTAATACGTCTGCGTGAACAAACCAAGGAGATAAAAGTTGTGTTCAGGAAGTAAAGGTCCCTTTTTCCTCTTGGCCGCCAGAGGTAATGGCGGGGGCAGGTTTGGCCTCCGCGGCCCTTCTCCGGATAGGAGGGGTGGCGGGGCTGCCCGAGACGGCAGGGACCCCTTCTTTTCCCCTTCCCCCCCGCCCACCTCTCTGCTTAGCAGGGGGTGGGGTGGGGAATGGGAAGAAGGGAAGGGAGGTCGGTGGCAGTCGGGCCGGGATGGGCACCGCTGCAGCCGGAGCCTCAGAAGGTGGTTGTGAGGCGGCTGGGGGGGCCACCAGGCCCGCGGGATGGTGGGCAGCCACAGTGGAGCAGCGGGATGGCAGTGGGAAGTCGCCTGAAGGAGCCCCAAGTTTGGGGAGGGGGAGCCCCAGCCAGCGGATTGGGCCGGACCGGGTGCCCTGGATCTAGTGCAGAGCCTGAGAGGAGTCCCAGGGGTGGTGGCCCTGGCCAGCAGTGTGGAGCACCCCCACAGGCCGCAGATGACATCATGGACTGCTGTAGAAAAATCAAGTCAAGTTTTTTAACCCTTTTCTCCTCCTTCGGTGAGATTACTGAGAGACAGAGGATGAAGAAAAAGGCTTCATAGAAAATAGACTACTTTTTTCTTAGTAGTTTTGGGTGTGCTTTATCTAGCAGCAGTGTGGACTGAGTGAATTTTCGCTGAATGCTAGATAAGCATTTTGAAACATCCCCAAAGACTGAGGAAAAAACCGTGCAGCATTCAGGCAGGCTGCAGGGGGTTTGAGACATTGGACGTGAATGTTTAGATTGTATTTAGATTGTTGTTTGGGGAAGGAGGGAAAAAGTGCTTTTTCTTGACATTTTCATTTTTTTTCTTTTCCTTTTCTCTGAGTGTGTGTGAATAAATTTATTTTGTAATTCATCGTTAGATTGCTTTGCCTTTGTTTCTGTTTTAGTCATGATCTCAAATAGAAAAAAATTATAAACCTAGAACAATTAGTAGAGAATGTTTAGCAATAATGTCAAACAATAACACTGAGCTATCACTGAAAAGTAGGGAAAAGAAAAAAAATAGGTAAAAGTAGGTAAAGAACAAAACACATATATGTTTACTAGAAGAGAGTAAACAGAGATCTCATTCAGTGGAGGAAGGAGTCTGCTTTTTCTGTCTGGTACTTTCAGAAGTATATATTCATCTGTATTAGACACCTACATGTACAAGCTGCAGTTGCTCTGTGTTTTGTCAGTAAGTTCTTTACTTTTAGGATGCACCAAACCATGGAGCATCTAAAGACTCAATTTACAGTGGAAAATCTCTTTACTCCCTGGATGCAGGACGCTGGCTGTGTAGGTATTTATCATCTCTTTAGTACCTCAATAGTAAACTGGGATACATTTCACTGGCAGCATCAGCTAATTGTATTTGCTGTGTAAGGGGAAAAGGCACAGAATTCTTAAAGACTGTCAGAATAAAGTTTTGGACAGGTTATACTGAATGCACCTTAAAAAAAACCAACATGGATAGAAATAATGTTCAGGAATTGGTTCTCTTTTATTTTGTCTAAGTTTTTAGTGTAGTTTTACACCATTGTTTACAGTGTCAGTTTCTAATTTATGTAAATTTGAACATTAGAGGCTAGATTGTCACATGATAAAAGCATCCTTTTCATAGCCTTTGTTTCCTCAGTTCAAAAGGATGGAAGAAATAATTGAACATTGCACACGTGCATATGCAGCATGAAAGGAGCATGAAATATCCTTTTCTTTTCTTTCCCTCTTCTTTTTTGAGTCCTTCTTGCATAAGTTATTGACAACTCTTGCATTTGCATGCTATAGCAAATATTCTTTTTGATCATAAAAGCTTATTGCATTAAACTCATTTCATTGTCCATAAACAGAGAAGTGGGAACATCACCATGCTACAAACTAAGATAGGTAGCCACAGAAAAATACAAACAAGAAGAAAAAGTGGTCCTTTTAACAATACAGAAATACTCACAGTTGATGATGTAGTGCAGTGTTTAAATAACCTTAATAAGAGTTCTTAGGTGAAAAAAATCTGTCCTAAAGTGTTTAGAATATTTCAGAGGATTTCTTGAAATGTGTTGTGTTCCTGAACAAGCTCATTTCAAGTGACACTTGAGAATTGTTCAGTGTAAAGCTGAAGGACATCATAAGTTGGTGGAAATTCATAGGCATTTTTATAAGCACATTTAGAATATCAGATATCACAATTTGGCTTGTATTGCTCATTAAAATATCTGTATAATAAATTGATATATCTCTCTGTTTTCCATTTTGCACCACTAAAAAAAGACCATATTTCCTCCAGAGAAAGTGTATCCTTAATAATGAGGCACAAATACAAGCAAGCATTTTGTAGCTTTCAGATTTCATATTTGTAGGGCTGGCAGTTAAAAAACAAACAAACTAACAAACAAAACCCACAAAAAACCCCCCAACAAAATAAAACACTTTTTGAAGCATAAGAAAAGGTTAAATTCTTCATATATTTTATCACTGTTGGCTCAATATGTCCCTTTGAATATAGTGTTCACTAAATTCAGTAAACAGCTATATAATTATCATGATGTCCTTTGTGCCATTATAGAATATGAATTTAATTCATAAATCCCTGGTGTGACAAGTCAGTCTTTTTATATACCTTTACAATAATAGTCTTAAAAAAAAATCCATTTTGACAGATTTATGAGAATTTATGGTGTTTGTGCAGGACTGTCATACACAGATGTCTTCAGTCCTTTGTTAGAAATTGCTTTCAAAAATGTATCTAAAAAAAATTACGTGGAATTGGAATGACTTCAAAAAACGTTCCTTATGTGCTGGATTTGTGAACTTCAAATAAATAGTGAGAAGTTGTAAAATGAACATAGCTGCAACCCTAGACAATGCAAGGGAGGACATTGCGTGTCTGTGGACACTACAGCATTTTTCCTGAAATCAAAATGGAATGGTAATCTATGTTTGAATTATATACATACACTATGCAGCAGTCATACTCTGAGCAGCAGCTTTCTAAAACTTGAAAATACAAAGCGATTATTGCTATGGGTCAAGGGGGCTGCTCTGGAGCCAGCTGGGATGGGCTGCTTTCTAATCATCCCTAAATATTTGCTATGCATCATGATATGTATTGCACATAAAAATTGGAAGGAGCTCTGGGTAAGAAGTGTGTGCCCTAGTAGTGAGATCATTTGCTGGTCTGTGAAGCACTGGGTTTGTTGTGGACATGCATTCATTTCCTGGGACATGGGAGCTCCTGGTTTGGATTCTCACCTGGCACTGATAGGGAAGATGAACTGACTGACAAATAATAGACCAACATTGGACTGTTGGAACTTTCATCTTAAATGTTCTGCCATTTGGTCAATATCACTTAGGCATTCATAAACGTTCAATAATTAATAATCAGTAGTATTATCCAGGACATAATAAATATCAACCCCCTCTTTCTCCCTAATCTAATCACTGTCCCCTACTTTACACAGAAAGATTGAATCCTTTTTATGCTTCTGGAAATCAGTTTTATAAATACAAGGAACTAATGGAGAGGCAAATTATTTGAAATTTCTTTGTCCAAGGTTAGGGCTGATTTCTCAGAGACAAGTGGGTACACAATTGCAGGCCGTAGTTTTAAATGACCATTTAAAGACATTTGCAGTTCAAAATTGCACGTTTTATTTATATTATCTTGCTATTGTGTAAAGAAAATTATCTTGCTAGGGCTTTATTTTTTCAGAATAAGAACAAAAATAGAAGATTTAATGTTCTGAGACAACTTTTAGAAACCTCAAATATCTTGTTCTTACAAAAGAGATTTTGTTTCAAGCAGAGCAATATAGTCATGACTTTTCCAAACTTTGCATGTATAAGGCATTAAATTATCTTAAAAATCTGAGGATATGTGTGTCATTTCTTTCGACAAATTAAATCTTTAAAACAAGGTACTAAAAGTCTGTTCTTCAATCTTTCTGTAAATGACTTCTGTAACACATTTCAAAAAACCCTTAAATGATACTGTATTACTATTATGCATCACCATGTGAAAGTTTTGTATGTGTCAAAATGTAATTTAAATGTCTCCTGAAAATCAGAAAGCAACTTTTTGTTATGTCTTTGGAAGTATTTAAAAGAATTTATTAGGACGGTATATTGTCTGAGGTCAAGCTGTAGATATTCCCATACACAGGAGAATGTTTGTCACTAAAAAAAAAAAATTACAGGTGTAAGAGTTTCTAATCAAAATTAAGAAATTATTGTTGACACAAATGGGTAACATCTACTCATGCTAAAGCAGCTACTGTGCACCATTTTCACTTCATGGACAATTATATATTAGAAGTTTTCATACAGAAAAAGCAAGAGCTACTTAAATACAGCAGAAAATATCCAAAACATTTGTGCAAACGTGAAATTCCTTAAAATAATCATGCTTCTTTTTAATTTTTGGTTTCCTGAGAATTACCACAACACATTTTCAAAAATAACTGTCCTAGATCCAGGAAATACATATTTCTTTGTAGCTGTCACTTGACTTAGATCTATTTAATTTTCAATATTTGATTGAACTTACAATAGCTGAGTTTTAGAAAGTCAGAATTTTATTTCATACTCACGCTGTTTGTTTACTTAGATCTTGTCTCATAAGATGCAGTTCTAAATTTCTCCATGATAATTTCATTGGTAGAAGTATACTACTCACAAATCTTTCTGTAATTATTGCATGCTGTATGTTGGAACATCACTGTGACCCTGTACCAGAAAATGGTCTTCACTTGCATGCTGAACTTTCTCCAGTAAGATAAAATGGTAAAAGATTCTGGAGAGTCTAAAATATAAGATGGGAAGTAAAGGTAGAGAGATTTTAATTTAATTATCTATTCCTAAGAGGAAGCAAATGGCCCAGATATGTATGTTGTCTGTGTACCCTGTCCTTAACCTCAAAACATTGATTCAAATATATGTTTTGTTCTTCACCTGTGATTTTGTTAACATTTTGGTATAAGCAAAATGTAATTATTATCCAGGTGCTCAGGAGCTGCAACAGTAACCTTGCTCATATAAGACACTCTTCCCTGATATGAGTTTCCATTCAAGTAACACCTGTAGAGCGAAAAACTCATCAACTAGATTACTGGATTGGCAACTTAGTCCTAATCGTACTAAGAAGCTTTTTGCCTAAAAATAACAGATAAGGTTCTTTACTGGTGTCAATCAGCATAACTTCATTACCTTGGTATGAAGTATCTGGATTTATACCGCATCAAGATTGACAATATGAGGTCCTGCTCACCCTCACCGGATATGTACTTTAAGAAGGTCTTGAGGACGGACAAGAAAAGTATTTGACAGTTCCAAATATGGCAGGCAATAATAGTTGCAATATCTGAACGAGCAAAACTCTTGTCCACTCTGTTTTGGGACAGGTCTCCCAAAACTCCTATCCACCCCATTCATCCTGGTACCATGGATTTTTATGTTTTTTCCCAGTGTATGAGATAATTTCTTTTAATTACATATCAGATATTTAGATACATGTAAATTTCTTTAGGTTTGTTGTTTCATATTACTTCAGATCATTCTAGAGATTTAGAAAATGAAGCAACACATTCAGGGAAATACTTGTTATAGTAGACTAAATTTAGAGGATGGACTTCTTATACAGGCATTTATTAAATAAAACACTGGGTAAAAATGTTTCTGGGCTTCATTCAATTAAAGAAGAATGCTGAAAAGTATGAAAACTTGTACACTGCTTTGAATTGCTGTTTCATTTTTTCATTATAATTAGAAATAGGGTATTTTTGTTTAGCCTGTGGTGTGGTGTTAAAAACAATTAGGCCAAGAATAATAATTTAGCCTGACAATAGGTAGTTACATGAAGTGAATTATTAGATCTTAAATAAACAGCCTGCTTCCTTCCGAACTTTAAAAAACAATCTTACTCCTCCTAAATGTTAGTAGAGGAGGGAATCAAGGTTTTTTTTTTTTTTTTTATATTTCATTTATACTTTAAAATTGCAGTAATAGTATAATTTAAGGCCAGCTATGTTAAGGAAGATGGTTTTGCTTTTTGCTACTGAAAGTTTATTTCCTAATGATTGGTTTACATGTACATTTGAATAAGTTTCAGTGAATCTTCATATCATTATTTAGAACGTGCACTTAGAGCAATCATTGACCTTTTGTACCAAACTGTAAATCAAGGTAGGCCTATTATCTGTATTGACCTATTGTGAATTTTTTATATGAAATGGAGAAATTGAAAATAATTGCAGAAAATTTTATTACTTTAGAAAGGACAGACTGAGGATATTGAGGTCCAGTTTTTAAAGTCATACCAGGTCCTCAGAAGGCAAGACTTTGCACAAGATAGAATCCTAGCAAAGGAAAAAAAAACCTCTCTGACATTCCTATTGATCTGTTTTCTTGCACTTTGTTTATTAAGCTTATTGATGACTCAGCAAATAAGTTGAGTCTTAAGTTGATAGGTTTTGTTCTTTTCTCATGGGGAAAATTAAAACGTGAAGGTACAAAACAAAGACTGTTGCATTTTTGAGTAATTTTAAATGAGAATGGTAGGTATCAAGAAGAAAAGGAGCGAAGAACTTTCTTTTTCCTTCTTTCTTTTTTTTTTTTTTCCACAAAACCCAGCATGGAAGTTTTTAATATATGGTGCTTGAAATGATGGTACTTGAGATTTGATTCATGAAGTTGTATAACTTCCCTCACTCTGGGTGAAAAAGTCATGACTTTTCCAGGACAAATAACAAAATCTATGCAGAGTTATTCTTGAGCAAGCCTTGCTGCAGTTAGAGTTTTTCAGAGTCGGAGCTAGAATTTTCAAATTTGTGATTTCTCTAAATTCAGAATAATTTCAAATGCAGACAATGCTTGTTTCAAGTCAAGGTGCTCAATGCTAATGTGTACAGTAGAAGTTGAGTACTTTGTTGAATAATATATTTGCTCAAATTAGAAACAGCTGTATAAAATTGAGTTGTGTCATATTTTATGTTTTGTGTGACCTTATTGTGAAGTTTTTAAAAATTTACTTTAGTGTGAGAGTGCCTCTTTTCAACAAATTGCACCAGTAATTCAATAATACAGTAATAATTTTCTTGATAGCAGTGTACTGTAACAAATGAACAACAAAGACTGCTGTTTTCAAGCCAACTGTAAGATTTATTGTACTTCCAGGTAAAGATTTATCTTTTCTCTGACTAGGTATATCTGACTTTCAGGTCAATAATTCCTGATTGAATCTCAACAGAAGTCAATATCTACCTATTATGTCACCTAATACACAAAGATTTTGTGGATGTTGGGTTTAAGAAAGAAAATAACATTTGTGAACGTGTCAGATTCTTTATGATAAGATTCCTTTAAATTTTATTTATATATCACCATCATTTTTGCATCTATAAGAAAATTCAGAAAATTGTGGTTCACCTAAAGCTACCACAGACACATTTTCAACATTAAAAAAACCTATCTGCCACGGTTATCTGTCATGGTTCC
>WAAE01011208.1:12471-24738 GCA_013400495.1 Nicator chloris | reverse complement strand
CTATTTCTTCATTTTGGAGCTCTCCCTATACAAATCACTTCTTATTTGCTGCCTTCTAAGCTACCCAGCTCAATCTCTAGTTCTACTCCATTTCTAGTTTCATTTCTAACACCCTTTCCCAGCCTGATTTTCTCCAAACATCTGCCAGCCAAGCATTTGCATTGGGTGGTTTCTCCTTCAGTAACACATTCAAAGAAAAAGCCGAAATTCCCTCACAGCTTAAGCATTTGGTACCACTCTGCCTTGGAGCAGCTGTTATCAGACTGGGTCATTGTGGTTTTACTTTTTGCAAATTTGGTCTTGGACATATCATGGTGAGAAAGCAAAAGACAACAATTCATAAGCTTACAAAGAAGGGCAAATGTTCATTGGAACAAAAATGAGGTCTGAAACAGGGGACCTACCACTACGACTTTTTGGGAAAAAGATAATTACTAGCCCAAACTCAAACCCAATCTCAACAGGTATTCGTAACACAGACCTATCCAGGGAAAGTGGTATTTTTTTTTCTATGCAAGAACACATTTACTTTTCTCAAGCTTAAAACAACCTCTCTTTCTCTGTTGCAAATCTTGGGGCATATTTGGCAACTTCAGTGCTCTTTAGGTTGGCTGTTATTTATGAAAGAAAAAATCCCAACAACTATTTATTATAGATAGCAAAACTCAGCCAAAGCTTGGGAGAGAGGCTTGACCAGTGCCACAGCGAAACTTGTCAACTGCAATGCGAACAGAATATATGTTTTCCAAGTTTCAACCAAAAGGCACAGTACAGCCCAGAACAGTGGCATTGCCTATACACATGCACCACTGAACAATGAGTGATGCTGAATACTCAGTGCACCTGCCAGTGTGTGCAAGTCTTGAAATACAAAATGAGTGAATCAATATAGTGAGAGTTTCAAACATAACGAGAGAGTAGTATAGATCAAGGGAAGTGAATTCTAGTTAACCCAGCTGATAAACTGGAACACAGTAATAGGGTATACATGTAAGAACTCTTTCACAAGAAAAGAGCATATAGAGCATAAAATTAACGTTCAGCATTCTCCCAACAGGAAAAAAAAAATCCTCCTGCAGTCCAGCAACTTGAGTTTTCTCTCTCAAGTGTGATCATGCTTCTTTTGATAAACTCTGACCATAAGTAGCATTGCACGCAGCAAACAAGAAAGCTTTTCAAAATCCAGACTCTGCCTGAATGTTGTGCTTCAGTCAGAGGTGTAAAAACACCCAAGGACATAATTTAACTAATGTAAGCACTTCAGGACTCCTAGTGAAACTGCTTGGAGTGGTGTATTCAGTTGTTTAAAGCTTTTTTTTTTTTTTTTTTTTGTCACAGGCAAGATATATGTTTACATGGCAGACTTAATTGCTGTTTTCAGAGGACTAATGCTGTGTAAAATCATAGTCATCAATACAGCCATTTATTTTGACTATAATTAACAAATCAAGTCACAGCACGTTTTACTTATTTGCCAATCTGTTGAATATTCACACTGGCCCCAAGTCGCCTATTCATTTAGCAGTAAACATGTAGCCTAGCAACTGACTGTCAATATCAACAGTAGCTGATGAAGTTGTTAATCTCTGGAAGACTGACAGGTTAAGCCAAATTCTCCTATGCAAAACTCTCATTGTCCAAGCCTTACATTAGCCCACAAGGATATTTATGTTCAAAAGATACCACATCTCCTTCTACTATTAAAATTAAATGAAGTGTGCTAGAGGCAGGAAAAGGCTATGTGCTCTGCCTGCCACGCATGTTTTGCATGCACCACAGCATCCAGCATTGTGTTTGCAGGATGTATTGACCATTGCTAATTTCCAGAGACAATTGAAGACACTTTTGCATCTGTTCATCATCCCGGAATAAACTATCATATAAGTGCATGCTGTGCACCAGAATATAGATGAGGTCAGGAGAAACACAAATATCTGCTTTGCTATGCAAATCTGTACTGGAACTGCAAAAGAGAAAGCATGAAGGTATGGATAAAGAGCTTTAATCTGGGGTATTGAGAATCAAAATCAGAGTGAAGGAATTTAAAAGGACTACGAGCAGTTTGACTGGGATAACAAAAAAAGAATATGATTTAGCCTGATTTAAAACTTGATACACCAGCACTGAACAAAACAATTTTCTAATCATTTAGTTGTACTGCTCAGAAGCTCCATCAACACGGTACGTGAAAGACAGAGACAGACAGACTAATTATCTGCAAATATACAGCGAGGAGTTTCAGAACAGCAGGAAAAACCTATTGCTTTGTGCTGTCTGTTACAGGCCTGAG
Organism: Nicator chloris; assembly: GCA_013400495.1. Taxonomy (NCBI): domain Eukaryota; kingdom Metazoa; phylum Chordata; class Aves; order Passeriformes; family Pycnonotidae; genus Nicator; species Nicator chloris. The sequence goes on along the minus strand of WAAE01011208.1, from coordinate 22,448 downwards.
CTGGATCAAACTGCCTGCCCAAAGTACTTTCTATCTCACTTTGATATTGACAGCCATGTCTGTTGTAGCAGACATTCTCAAGGGTAAAGTCCTAGAATAACAGCAATTCCACAATGATTTAATCCCTTCCAAATACTTACAGAAGATGGATGGTTATCATTAGCAGTGAAACTGTGGAATCAAGGAAAGTAGGACTAGGGAGACTGTCTGCAGGACTTCTTGCTCCAAGACAGAATCAGCTCTACATTTTGTCATTCCTTTTCTTAACAGCCTTCAGCCACAAAGAGGACAGTCTGTTCCAGAACAGCTTTTTTTTTTTTTTTTAATTTCTCCTAATATCCAATTCTTCCTATCAACAATTTCATCCCATTTCCTCTTACATAAAATAAAACCTATCTCTTCCTCTCTACACTATACTTTTACATGTTCCCAAAAGAGTTTTCCCTGACCTAGAGTAAACAGCATTCATCCACATGTCTCCATAACAGCCATAACATCTTGACAGCACATGGTGATCATGCCCATCATTCTTGTCTGGATTGGCTCCAATGGTCAACACCCTTCTAGAAGGACAAAGGTATCCCCAAAGTGGTCAACATCTTTTGGGAAGACATCGCCTGTGCCAAGCATGGCAAAGGAGTTACTTAACACACATTTCAGATTATACTGCCATTTTTGAATTCCTAGATGATGTTTGCCATTTTCGCAACAGCATGACATTGCTCGGTTTGTAATTTTTCCAAAGAACTGCTGTCAAAACAGGCATTCCCCTTTTCGTATTCCTGCAGTTTATTGTTTCTGCTGAACTACCATTCTTCCGTATTCAGTTTACAAAGTTAAACTCTTATAAACCCTTTTCCCCATTCTCAAGGCCATTCTCCATTCATAAAGCTTTCCACTTCCAGTTTTCTGTAAATTTAACATGTATTACGCGTATTGCGTTACTCAGGTCATGGTCTAATCAGCTCTGTAGAGCACTCCTTGATACATACTTCTGTTTTGATACTACTTCATCCTCCTAAAATTAATTCTCCAAAGCAGTTTCTCTAGCTAGTTTTGTTTTTACCTAACAGCATTTTCATCCAGCCCAGGTTTCCCTTGCTTCAAAGGATGTCATGCAAGCCAACTTTAAAGACCTCACAGTACTCAAGCGACTATGTCAATAGTATCTTCTCGTTCCATGAAGTTTGTTACCCTGCAACAAGGAAATCCAAGTGGTTTGACAATTCATTCTTGACAAATCTGTGCCGGCAGCTTTTGACTTTCTTGTTATACTTCTTTCAAATGTTTGATTTCCCCCTCCCCAGAATTTTTCTGTGGACTGGAGCTGGAGTTAGCATTGGTTGATCTGTAATCCTCTGGCTCCTCTTTTTCCCCCCTTTTTCAAAATGAAAGCCATTACATTTTCTCTTTTCCCAGTCTCTGGTACATCATCTATCTCAGGTGAGCTCTCAAAGAAAACACTAATGGCTCTGAGATTCCTTTAGACAAACTCTGGAACAAAGTCCATCACAACCAGTCCATTTGAAAACATCGGAATCATCTGTAAATCCCTAACTTGGTGTTTTCTAATTTTGGCTACAATTGTATCCCTTTTCTATTGATTTTAATAGTATCAATAATAGGAAAGCAAAAAACTTTCTTAATAAGGTCTCAATTAAAAAGAGGAAAGGATTAAAAAAAGACTCTTCAGAGTGTTCCATTAGCAGGTTGCTTTCTCCTGTAAGCAAAGCAGCAATCTTTTTCTAGATTGTCTTGTTATTAATGTACGTTGAGGGTGATTGTTCCTCATTTCAACATCCCTAACTAGCTAGTTAGCATTGTAACCTAGTGCCTGGACCTTCCTTTCATCCCTTCATACTTGTGCCATTTTGGGGTACTCTTTCTTCCCCTTCGATGTATTTCCTTCTTGCTCCCTGTGCAGAACCCAGCTCTTTAGCCAAATTAATCTCTATATTGAGTTTTTCTGTGCTTGTACCATAATGTCACATCTTTGAGGACTTGGCAGCTAATTCACCTTTGCTTTCAACTATTAAATTTGTCTCTGGAGAGATCTCAGCTATCATTCTCTCAAGTCCATTTTTGTTACATTGTTGTTCCTCCTCATCTCTTCACAAAGATTGTACCATAATGTCACATCTTTGAGGACTTGGCAGCTAATTCACCTTTGCTTTCAACTATTAAATTTGTCTCTGGAGAGATCTCAGCTATCATTCTCTCAAGTCCATTTTTGTTACATTGTTGTTCCTCCTCATCTCTTCACAAAGATTGTACCATAATGTCACATCTTTGAGGACTTGGCAGCTAATTCACCTTTGCTTTCAACTATTAAATTTGTCTCTGGAGAGATCTCAGCTATCATTCTCTCAAGTCCATTTTTGTTACATTGTTGTTCCTCCTCATCTCTTCACAAAGATTGTGAAATCTCATTTCATGCTCAATTTCCCCCAACTTGCCTATTGCCTTTGTACTCTCAGCTATTCACCTTCATTGTTTAAAATATAAAAATGCCTTTGCTCTTCACATTTCTTCATTCTGCAAAACAAACAAACATTAAAAAATCAAGACTAAGCTTCACTACTTTTCTAGAACTTGTTGAATCATCCATTTCTGACTATGGTTTTTCTCTCAGGAGATGTCTGCAAGCATTTAAAATTCCAGCTGAACATAAAATTCTCATTAATTTCACAAAAATTCTTAGCCATCTGACCTTCCTGGCTTGGTGTTTTGCAATAGATCATAGCCCCTTTTATCTCTATACATAATTTTCATGAGATCTCTTTTTCATCCCCACAGTCTGGGCCTCAGGATATTTCCTCACCTTTCTACTATCTATTTAACACTCTTCATTCATCCCCCTTCTCCTTCATATCCCCTTGTTAGGCTACAGTACCAAATTCAAGACACTTGGTCAAAAATCTATGAGCTTTAAATTTTCAGTTCTTGCATAGAAGGTGCTTCCCCACTGACCTTCCTCATCAACTGCAAAAGTTACAAAGCAGGTTCCCAAGCAGGAACTCAGCAAGTCTCCAGCTTGCACACAGGGAACACAATGTGATCCTGGTCAGGGCAGGCTCAAGCACTCCTTGTCCCTTTGGCCTGAGCCTAAGGCTCAATTCATTTTGTTGCATCACAAGTTCCTGCCAGCACTTTCAGTTTTATGCTCCAAACATCCCCCAAGACATAACTGGAGCATCTGAGCTAGGTGGTGGAGGAAATGCAAAGGTTGGTGTAATTTTTGCACTTGGCGCATCCCACACTGTTTTCCTCAGCAATCCCGTGCCGACATAATGTGTGTCAGTGGAGCAGCCTGGAACCTTGCAGGACCCCAGGCAAGTGAACCTCTGGGAAGGAAAGCAGTTGCCTAACATGACCCTGGATATTTTGTCAAAGAGATTTAGACCAAAACCACCAAAGAACATTCCATTCCCCCTGCCAGAGGAGAGGCAGCTCACCCCGTGGCTCCTCCCTGGCATTGCCTGATCCATCCTGGGCTCTGTACACAACAGGGCAGTGTTTACATCTGTGTTTTATTGCATCCCATCACAGGTGAACCAGTCAGCTGCAATAAAAAGTCTAAGCTAGAGAAACATGCACAAGTTCCTACTTCCTTTTTATTTCAACTTAAGTTTATGTATATTGTCCCTGTTTTAAAAGTTTTCTATCAAGTGGCCAACAAAACATAGGTCTATCAGACTTTTATTCATACAAGGATTTAGTGCTTTTATTCATTTACTCATTTAAAGCCTGTTCCATCTAAAAACAATATCCTACCAATATCGTCGCTACCTGTGTTTATTCCTTTAATATAGGTTATTCTTGTATGAAATGTTCATTCAAGTGGGTGCTGCTATATTTAGAATGCAGAGAAGTGGTTTTTGCACGTAGTTGCTTTTGTATTCTTGCTATGCAGGCAATATTAAAAAAAAAAATCAAACTGTACTCCCACTTATTTTGTGAGGTTCAGGCAAGATTAGACAATTTGCTTCAGGCTAAATGGCTTCTACAGAAGTAACTGTTAAAGTTTAGATGGCAAGCTATTGATAGGTTCTGGACTGCATGGACATGTGTTTTTCAATTCCTTTTCTCATTTTAAACTTGGTGTTTAAATTGTTTTAACTACTTGACTGAGGAAAAAAAAAACCCTACAGTTTCTTCTGTATAAACCTCACCCTCTTCAGTTGAATCTTTGGTAACCTTACACAATTTTACTCTTCCTGGAGTTTTTTTTATGGTACACAAATCATATCAGCTTCACGTACATGTTATCTTTCTAACAGAACCACTCTAAGCTGCTAATAAATTCTTAACATAACTTTTTAGCCATGTGAAGCTTTAACAGCTGAATTACTACTTGACTCACATGGTAGATAATTAAAAAAACTTCATGGGAGAAGTATGGACAGTAAAAAGCTTAAAATGAGATCAATATTTTATTTAATAAACAAATTATTTTAGGATGACTGATTGTCTTGAGGTGGTAAGGTTTTGTTCTATTTGTGTCTGCTTCAAAGAACGGCAAGTATAAACTTTCTGAAGTTTTTATTACTTTGAATTGTGTTATCCTTCTAAATAATATCTAAGAAAAAATTACAAAAAAAAGGGGGGAAAAAAAGAAAAAAGAAAAGCAGCAGCATACCACATTCCCATACATGCAGCTGGAGGGCAAATAAAATTTGGGAGCAACTGGCATTTCCATGAAATAGTAACTTCCCTCCCCCAAGCTATCAAGTCACCTCCAAGACCAGGAAACAGAATATGGCAATGAAGATGCAGCACCTGACAACTGGAAACCATAACAGCTACACGAAAGACACCTTGTTCACCTCCTCCATTTTAGCTAAGGAACTACCTTCTGAACTCTTGTTCAGCATTGCCACCAACCAGCTCAGTGCATTGGAACAGCCCTCTGAGTTTTCTGTTTCCAAAAGATGCAGTTATATGGCAAATTGTGTAATTGTTTTTGACTTTAGTATTGCGATAAGGAAATCCACTTAAGGTACAAATTCATGTCAGCAAAAGCTGTAATAGCCTGATTTTTATCCTCAAATTACAAAAATTCAAGTTAAACTGGTGAGGCAGGAGTAAAAGCAGAAGAGCACCAATGACATGACAGAAAGAATCATTAATAGGTGCTCCACAGTCTACCCCCTCTGGAAAATGAGTTCATTAAAATGATCAGAAAGAAAAAGTATAAGAAAAGTTTTATTTACTGTTTTCAAAAATTATGATCACTAGCTCAGAAGGAAAAGGAAGAATTAGAAACATTTATGGACTACTATACCCATGTCTTTCCTTCCAGAGCTCAGAAAATGAAGCTGCCAAGCTCGAGACAGTGAAAGGTCCTTTGCATTCTGGATATACTTTCCTTCTAGATTTGATTCTAAATACATGCACACTAAAAATCTCTCAGGAGTTCAAAATAAGAGTGCCATTTGACTCAGCCAATGTAGTCCCCTAATTTATTGAGGCAGACCCAAGATGCCCCAGCACAGAGCACTTTAAAGATACTGAATTTTGGGCTAGCTATCTACACACTGATACTCATAAAGCAAATTTTGTCAGAGAACTATGTGCATCTTGAAACTAAGCAAGAACGAAACTGATGTGGTAATATCAGGGCTTTTCCTTTGACTTATGAAAACAAATAAAAGTCTTACACGGAAAGTTGATTTTAAAAGGAGAAAATGGATTATATGGTATGAAATGTAAGCACACACATGGATGTGTCTACAGTATCTGCTATTCAGCATTCACAAGTTAAGAGCCCAAAGCCCACTCATGAAAGTCAATACCTGCTCTCCAAGTTTCCCATCATGCGTCTTGGGGAGCATCATTCAAAGATTTTAACCCCCCACTCTTCCATCACTGCAGGACCATCATTTTCACTTAACAACTTCCCAGTTCATCTGGGGATTGACTTGATAATCCCCAGACTTTGAAAAAGCATCTGCAATGGATTAGAAAACCTGATATGGAGTCCAATGAAGTCAGCTGACTCTTCCTGCAGATGATGAGAAATCATAGTTATCGTAAACAACAGTAACCTCACAATGTACATGGTAGCCTGTAATCTAAAGTGCATATGAGTATTGCGGATTATCTAGGGTTTTTTTAATACGTAGACATATATAATACGCATTTGGTTAAAGTTATTCATAACGGCAGAAAATCAGTGCCAGATATTGTGTCACCTCTACAGTTTTGTACATAGTGATAATAGCAAGTTTACAAGAGATCTTGAAAGAGGCTAAGAGGCTAATATAAAGTCAGCTTGAAACGGCATCATGTCTCATTTGGCAAAACCAAAGCAATTCAAGAGTAATTGTATTAGAACACAAACTCAGACAAAGCTTTCCAAGGAGATTAAACCACACCAACCAAAGCAACAGGATTTAACAAACAGGCAAAGAGCATCAAAGACCTTGGAGAGAAGAAATCTCCTGTGCCGGAAAGGAAATTAAATACTTCTAGTGCATTTTCAAGTGTATATCCCATCTGTTTTAGCATTCGAAGTGACAAGACTCTACAACATCTGTTATAAGACAAATTGCAGCCTAATGGCCTTGCTGCCATAACGGTTTGGTCTCTGGAATTGATACTCAAGTTCACCTTTTTTTAAAGGAAAAGCCATTATTTATCATGAAGCTCATTTATTTCCAAAAGCAGGAGAACCTCTGTTGGTTTAAAATTTTTGAACAATGAATAAATGCCGAGCCAAGACAACCTTGTGCATTTGTTTAATGGGCTGTATCTCTTTGCAAACTATTGAATCAGACTGTGAACATGTGAGATTTTTTCCTGAAGTTTGGACAGTCTTTGGATATAAGCCCCCTAGGGGGAAGGAAAAAAAAAAGGGCATCGGATTGTTGTAGAGGTAATTTGGTCAGAACGAATTTTTCTTCCTGAGTGAACATTGAGCCATTACCAGGAAGGTGTCAGAATGAACATTATCTCATTATGTGCTGTCTTTCAGGCAATGGTCATTTAAGGAAGCAATGGTCATTTAAGGTAAGCAATATCACAAGAAAAATCTCTAACTGCAGTATAAACTGCATAAGGTGCTCCCAGCATGAACCACGGGGCTTGGCCAAATTCTGCTTCCGGTCATTACTCTGTATCAGTCTAATAACTTTTCTGCTCCTCCTGCCCAGCCCCCACAGCTTCAAAGAAACAGTTTTCCTCTTTGTGTCAGTTGGCATCGAACTGATCCTTACTCCAGGTTTGCTACCTGAAACTGCAAAGGGATCCTGTGGCAGAAAGGGCAGCAGCTGCTGCCCTGGTCCAAGGGCACCCACGGGGCTGTGGCCCCTCCAGGTGACATGCAGACCTTGCTCACCATACAGGCAGGCTTACAGGGGAGGAAACACAACCCTCGAGCACCCAAGTGAACTCATGCCTGGATACCGAGTGAAAAGGGAGTTGCAACATAAATGAGAATATCCCATAGTCGCTGTTCTGCAATACTTCCCAAGAAATAATTTGCATTATCTGCTTGCACAAATGATTTTTTTTTCCCTTAAATGGTGTAAAGACAGCTGTACTCATCAGACAAGGTAACACACATGCTTCATGTCTAAAGTGCAAAAGAGGTCAAAGCATTGCTCACCACCCCATGAATAAGAACACAAAAGGGCATTGTAAATTCCAAGGCAGAGAACAAAAAAGGAAGGGAGGCAGGTGAAACCGTAGAAATATTACACGTATTAAGTTTAATACCCAGATGAGAATTAAGTTACTACAGTGCCTTTCACAAACTGCTACTTTTTATGTTGCAAATAACTTCTCCATGATAGATGCAAATAAATTAATGCTGTCATTAATCTTTCCATTTATATCTTTCTCACTCCTTATGTCTGCTTTCATCGTTGCACTTACCATACTTAAGTATATGTTAAAGAGACTGTCATTTTCCCTTCTGTAACTACTATTTCTTCAAACAAGCACTACTGGATTCTAAAGCAGAAAATGTTGATTTCTGAAGGTTATCTTTTGTTCTTCATCAAAGTTGGGGAATATTCTGGGTGAAGACATCCCATTGAAATTCTTATCTAAGTTAAGAACATTAAATAAATGTGTGATTAGGCCCTCCTTATATACGCTTTTATTTTAGATTATTAAGCAAAAGAGTACGAGCAGTCTATGTAAAATGCATCTCAATAGATTTTTTTTCATTAAAGCTTTCATAATGAAATCCTAGAACTCCAGTTAGTTACACTGACAAATTTTAGAGTGTGTCTGTGGCTAAGGACAACTCATATGTTGCTTGAAAAGGTTACAGGTTTGAGATATTATACTATTGAGAAAGGCTTCATTGAAGAGAGAAGTAATATCATTTCAAGGAATAACTCATTCATCCAAAATTGTGAAGGCACAAAAGCACAAGGTAGGTGATATCCCAGATGCTCTGCAGCCCTCAGCAAATTGTGATGAAAAGGCATTCTCACTTCACCCTTCATGCTTTCCTGCATGCAATGCCACTGGACACCGCAGCTCTGTACTACCGTCAAATTAGTAGTGCACAAACAGGCTGCAGCTCAGCATGCCACACAAACACCCACACCAAAACCACTCAGAAAAGAGAATTAAAAAAAAAAAAAAGGCAGGGTTGCATCTCAAATGCAGTCATTGTTCAAGTGTGGAATTGCCCAGCTTCCTATACCACATTTCTGATACAATTACTTATCTTGAACAAAGAGTCTAAGCAGTAAAAGAATTGGAATTAGGATTGTTTCCAGAATTATTATTTATTCACTGTTCAACCCTATTTTAACCACTTTGGCTAAAGCTTTCCAAAAGCTACTGGAGAGGAAGTGCCCTTCCAACACATGCCTGTGACATTACTGGTTGTCATCATCCAAAACTCCCACAGCCTTGTCAGATACCAAAGAAAGTTAAATGCCCTCAGACTCTCACAAGATCAACAAGTACCTCCTTCATTTCCTTCCAAAGCCCCCAGTTTCTAGTAAAATTATGAGTAACCAACATTTCCCATTGGAGGAGAAAATTACAATGACAACAAAAGAGGATGCTGAGGTCTTCACCTCTTTGTGCCTTTCACTCCCAGTGCCTACAGCTCCTGTGCAGCACCTTAGCACTGTAGATGCATAAACATCTTCACTTACCTAGAACAACTTGTGAGTTACAACTGTATTTCCCAGCTTAAAACCTACACTGTTACCTAAACCCCTAACCTGAAGAAATAGCCTATGCCACAGGAAACAGAGAAGCAACTTATGTAAAACAATATCTCTCAGAAGAGCCCTTACATGCAAAGTGCTTGGGATCCCCTTGACTCCAAGCTCTACTCAGGGTTATGCTACCTTTCCGTTTACTCATTTCAGAAGCACTGGAGTGAGTTTTAGTATCCTCAAACTGATTTACAATATTTTTGTACCCAGCAGATTGCAAAGGTTCTTGATTTTTAACAAGTTTGTAACTACTTAAAGTTTAGAAATTACTGCAAGTTTATTTCACAGACTTTTTACCAGAGCCCATTTTAGCTGGATTCCCACTCTTGGACGATAAGGGAAGAGCATTATAATGAATGGGGGACGCAGAAGGCACATGCTCTACACAATGCATCTACACAAATGTCTTCTACACAAAGCATCAGGAAAAGAATCCTGTAAGACCCTTCTGATTAACAGTTGTGGGGAACCTGCAGCACCACTGTTGCTTCACATTTCTGGTAGTATACGAAGTGAGATTACTCATGTTGCATACATCAGATATCCAAATTGCTCTGCAAGACTGATTTACTGTTTCCTTCTCTGAATTGTATTTATTTACACTGTTTACAGAGGCAGAAAGGTATTTTTCCTCCCAGGCTCCAGTGCACTGATGTCTTGTCCTGCCACCCCCCACGAACAAAATAAATTTCAGCTCTTCTCAAAACAATCTTTTGGTAGACAAACTGAGGGGAAGGAAGGAAGGAAGGAAGGAAGGAAGGAAGGAAGGAAGGAAGGAAGGAAGGA
>WAAE01011208.1:0-12451 GCA_013400495.1 Nicator chloris | reverse complement strand
AGGAAGGAAGGAAGGAAGGAAGGAAGGAAGGAAGGAAGGAAGGAAGGAAGGAAGGGAGGGTTGCATAAAAAGCAAGACAAGTTAATTGCCCTTTCATGTCAATACCCATATTGGCAAAACAAAGTCTCATTTTACATTTGAACACCATGTGCAAGCAAGTCTTCAGACACATACAGTAGCAAGCTCCCTAAAGCAAAGGATAAAGATAAGGCTTATGCAGACAAGTTTACCAGCTCTGGGGAAAGGAACTAAAACTTTCAGTGTATGGTCATTAAAATTTTTGAAATCTAGGTCCATATTTTCAGCTGCAGCCTGTGGTTGTATGCTGACAGAGGGAAAAAACAACACATTCATATGCACAAATGCAAATTCGGCACGAACACAGCTGGGCCCATGAATAAAATTTACATGCACAAATTTAGAAACGAGTTTGAGTCCAGATGAATGATTTGATCGTAAGAGCTTTAAATAAGCGTTTATGTAAGCAAAGATTGGAGCCGGCAGCTATTAGAGAAGTGTATTAGCTGAAATAAATTACCAGGGAAAACAGAGCTCTCTTGGATAGCAGCACTTGTTCCCTTCTCCTTCCCTGCCAGTTTTTACATTTGAAGGGTTGATAGGGGGTTTGCAAGGATCTCTTGCACAAAGCCAGAGCTTGAGTGCTGCGGTGGTCCCGGGGAAGAGGCAGCAGGGTACTCAGAGCACCGCTGTTGCTTGGGGTTCGTAAACTTTCCAACATCTCAGCCCGGACAGAGGGACGGGTGCTCACTCCTGCTCTACACTTTGCCAAAGCAAACAGCTCAACTCTTTGCGCTGACATTTTTTCACAAGAACAAATTTGCATCCCAGCAGTGTGCGGCGGGGTGAGAAGCGGGCTTGCTCCGCACCCATAGGTACGCGCCTCACAAGGCAAAGCTGCAGCAAAGCGCCTCACTGGCATCACACAGGCACCATAAGGGCTCACAGCATTTGCATTCAAGCATATTTCAGCCATCAACCTGGAACTCTGGGGGCAACTGAAACCTGTAGAAGCAACGAGTGCAAGGCTGGCTCCCTTACCTGCTCCTTAGACGGCATATTAGGGATTCCCGGGGTTAGGTTAAACACTCCGTTTCTTTAAAAACATGTCACAGGGAAAGCATGGAGTTTGTGAGGCTGTGGGGGGACACTGACTTTGTTCTGCAGTATCTCAAGTGGCAGGATAAAACACAATTTTCTGTAAATGTTTTCCTTTTTCTTTTGACTAATAAAGAGATGTATCACTAAATTTCCCTACACTCCCCAAAGTTAATGAAAGACATATTTGGCTACAACATCAGTGTCAAGCGGGGTCACTGTCACTGACCAAGGAGGATGCCAAATCCCTGGAAACCCTGGGGAAAGAACCCAATACAAGGAGCAACCTGGCACGTCCTAGATAAGAGAGGCTTCCCTGCATGAACCCCACTCAGCCCCACAGTCTTGGGCATGTCATACCTACCACTTCCAGCAGGATGAAGTGCTTTAAGGCAGCTTCCTACAATGCCTTTTCTGCATGTACAGCCTGCCCAGGGCAAGGATAACTGGGAATCCCAGCACACAGGCTCTGCTCAGGAGGTAATGGTGGTGGCTGTGGCCTCTGTGACTGCAAGGGTTGACCATAACATCTCTGCCAGAGCCATGCATCAGCTATAAAAGCACCAATAGTCCTGAGAAGGAATGCATCCTACCACCTGGTAGCCACATCGAGACTGCACATCCCACTTAGCGGGTCGGATGCGCTCCTCACCAGCCATCGCCTCTCCTCCCAGCACCTCCACTCAGAGTTACACCCAGACACTCGTCCTGCTCCAGCGTGAATATTTCTCTTCTCCCCTAGGAGCAAAGCTCCTTCAACATGTGCAGTCTGCTGTGCCAGCGAGACCTGGCATAGCAGCAGGGTACAAAAGAACATCCCTGACACTCTATGAATATTCATGATTTATGAATATTCATTAAATTAGCATCTTTATGACTGGGCCACCAGATTCACAACTGGCGTCTCTGGAAAGAGGTTATTGTATTTTAATTAAATACCAGACAATTACTAAACAGTTATATTCACTGGGATTTAACTGATATGAAAGGGATAGGTACCGAGCTACAAACGTTAAGAGCAACTCTTCCTCCACACACATTTAATGCTAATGAAAGTCATGTGTAAGCATTGAAAAGGAAAAAAAAATCCTCTATATAAGAAACCAAAATAGCTTCAGATTATCTTTTTAATAGATTCATACTGTGTGGGAACCTTCAGCATTTCCCTGGTGCCTAAGCAGACCAGAATAGCAAAGTAGTTATTATATCTGTCTTCAGTGAAGAGACCACATGTTCACAGATATTTGTACAGCACCTAGCGCAACAGGGCTCTGATCCCTGCATCTGGCATTGCTGTAGTATTTAAATAGCAATAATAATGATATAAAGAAATCTTTGGCGATATCATGAGAGAACAATCTAATCTAGTTATCAGATTATAGCTCATTAAATGCCACACAGAAAAGGCTATCAACACTTCTACACATTTACTGGCCTAAAAAGAATTTTAAGCCATTAATTGCTTCCATAACGTGGGGTGAATTTTCAGCATGGTGCCTGGAAAATTAGGCACGCAGGCTGTGTAATTGTTAATGGGAATTGTGACCCAATTTTCACGCCTGGCAGTGAAAGTTTGCCCCTTGCAAAATATTTACATAATTTGCTAGTAGATTTGCCATATCTTTTGCATGTTAATTTTACTTCAGTGACAATTCCTTGAAAAAGTACCACCACCAGTGTATAGTACCACCACCAGTATATTAAGAGTAGCTTGACATTTATATAGTACTTCCTCTGAGTTATCTCAGGCTACAACTTGCAAATCATTACATGCTGAATCTTCAAGGATATGTCTTTAACCAGAATATTCATTGCAGGGCACAGCCCTTGCCTGTCAGGGAAGGGAATTGATGACCACTTGGTCAGACTCTTTTCCATTTGAGCTCTCATTCTGCAGCACAGTGGATGCTTTGTAGCCCTCACACCTGACACCAGAGCTTTTAACATTACCAGATTCACTCGCAATTGCCACGTTTGATGTTTCAGTGCAAAATCTACCATATTTTCTTCCCTATAACAGACATAAGAGTCGGGATTTTACATCTCTAGACCCTCATCACTTCTCCAAGCTGCCACGAACTGTCTGTGGCAGGGAGGTGGGATCACATTAAAGGTTCACAATTTCACACAGCTGCGTCTTTGCCTGGGAGCGCGATGATATTTTGCAGGCAGCTTAAGATTTTGAGTACCAGCATCTGTCCTCTTAGCAGCACTTGCTGGTTGTTTGGGTGGCCAGGAGAGTACCCATGCTGTGGGGAAGATAGGAACATTTTGTTTCATCCTCCCTTTCCAGACAGACATCCTTTCTGGTGCTCCAGAGGGAAAGTAGCAGCATGCAGAAGCACATCAAGCCATTTTCAGCTGCTCTGTAGCACTGACACCAGAGCGACTATGAAACAGCAATGAGCTGGAAAAGCATTCTGGGTATAGAGATGCAAATGAGCACACTAAGCCCTTTCCCAAAGGACACTACACAAGGACCTTTCATAACATAAGGTTTCACTCAAACGCTTAGGGCCTGGTTTCAAAGCGCTCGCTCAGGTAGAGCTCCCATATGTCCAAACGCAAGAGATGCCCAGGTGTTCCAAATCTCACCTGCACATCCTGTGGCCCCTTCTCTGGACACAAGCAGCAAGGCATGCTTTGTCTTTTCCTAATTGAATGTCCCTGATTGCCACTTCAAAACCACAGATTTATGAGTGAAGTTGCAACCAAATGATATTTCTGATTCAGCTAAGTAAAGGCAGGAATGAATGCAGGGCTGCAGATAAGACTGTGCCTTCCCTAATCTGTGGCTAAAACTAGCAGTGGTGCTCATGCAAACACAGGCCAGAGGTATCTCTGGTAAACCCTTTCTACTGCAGCTTCTTCTCCTCCTGCATCACTGCACTTTGTCCCAGGGAAAAGTAAACCCTGCAGTAACTTGGGGCAGGGCACGGTCACCTGAGAGTGAATCATTTAGCCAATCTTTCTGCTCAAACAGGTAGAAGCTTTCTCCAAACAACTTATCCTGCACACTGCTTGCAGCTCCTGTGAAGGATTATCCATACCGTGGTTTTAAGTGAATTTGTTTACATATTGGATGTATTGCCGAACAGCAGGTGATTCAGAGCATATAGCTAGAAGCAGATATTTATTAGATATTACCAGGACTCCACCTGAATGAAATGCGAGTGTGCATCATGCAACAGAAATGCAGTTCATGCACAGGCTTGGGTGTGCACATGACTAAATTGGAAAGTGATATATATCCTTGGGAAAAGATTCTGCTTCCCTAAACAGAATATCTATAGTTAACAATCATTTTTTCCTAGTGTTACCCACACAGGAGGAAGATGGTGCCAACTAGAACCTGATTTCCAAACTGATGGGTAGAGGAGGAAAAAAAGGAAGTGCTACTATAAGCTAAGACAAGCCTGGGCATCACGGCTCCTAAGAGAAAGCAGGAAAGCAGGACACTTGATAGAGCTGATTGCCAAGCTGGGAATTAATTGGGATTTTTTTTTCAGCAAGTTGTAGCAGATCAGATCTGCCTGACTTCAGCAGAGCACAATCCAGCCCAGCTGTATCTATCATATATAGTGTCTATAATTTCCTATCAAATACTCTTTTCAGATATCAGATAATCTTTTCCAGAATCTTTAGGAGTCTAAAGTTCCTTCTTAAACTTGATCTAGCCTTTCAGGAATAGCATTACCTTCCAATGACACAAACTCCTAGGTGTGCCTAAATCACTTAAAAATGAGAGTACACACCTCTGTAAATACTGCCCTCTGTTCGAAGATGAATTAGTGGTTCAGCCCAGGCCTGGGAAAGAGAATTTTTTTTTTTTTTAATTATGATGTTCCTTCTGTGGCCTTGGGAAAATCATTAGTCTCCCTGCCTCGGTTTCTTCATCAGTGAAACAATTATGTATGAATTCCACAAGCTGTTCTCAGGATTTGACAGTATTCATTAGACTGAATAAAAATGAATGCCCTGAAGTGTCAACCAGTTTTATTTAGTCAACAGATAAAACCAAGAGACTGCACTAGGCCCGCTACTCTGCTGCATCCCATCCCCTCAGAGAACCTCCACTCCTTCAGCCTTTGCCTCGTCCTCTCACAAGGTCTCCCTGCCACCCCTGAGCTCTCCCTCTCGCTGCCCTTGACCCACAACACGAAAATCCCCTTTTTTTTTTTCTCCTCCCTCTTTAAAAATCCCTCCAAGTAGGGCTTTTCCCCCTGGATATTTTCCCTGTTCAAGACTCCTACTCGCGCACAGTTGTTCTGGGTCTTGTCTTACTTCACTTGCAAGCTGCTCAGGGCAGGAAATGGGCCTTACCTACAGTCTGTATCACACATGATATTCCCTTTGGAGTCAGCGTAAAGCTAAACATACGCGATATAAGCCTTTGTTGGACCAGGGCCTATGCTTATAAACTGCTGCGTAAGCCTGTGTTGCCACAGAGTAGAACTGTTGAGCAAATAAAATATTATAAAATATTTTTTGTTTTAAAAATGGACCTGCCACTCCATTCACACTGCTCCTCCAAGTTTCAGGCAAGAGCAATATTAGATACAAAGCTTCCAGATAGAAGGACTGCAATGGGAAAAACGCTAGCAATTATTCAAAGCA
This sequence comes from Nicator chloris, assembly GCA_013400495.1. Lineage (NCBI taxonomy): Eukaryota > Metazoa > Chordata > Aves > Passeriformes > Pycnonotidae > Nicator > Nicator chloris. Next base: position 6,718 of record WAAE01011208.1, on the reverse strand, counting down.
AATGTAATTTTCACACTGCCGCTATTTAAAACACTTAGAGGAGAAAACAGTTCATCACACTTGGAAAAAAAAAGAAAAAAAGCGCAATATCTTTTTTCCGCCTCCTCCCCCGCACCTCACACCCCCCCTTTTAACTTTTACTTGAAGTGTTTGAGGATCAAGAGATCTTCCCTGTTCATCGTGAAATAAATCTGACATCACACTCAGAGCTTTTCAGCACTTATCCTGATTAGCTAGATAGTAAGATGTTCTGCAATGGGATCTGGCTGGGATTAGCTGTTTTCCTGTTCTCCCTGTGTGCTACATGCTGCCCTGTGGTACCTTTTGTTGGTCAGGGACATCGAGAGCCCTGTTCTCCCATCCCCAAAGTGAAGCTTTACCACGTGAAGTTATCATGGTTGCTTTCCATGACAGAGAATGGAGGAACCCATTCACTAGCTATTAAAATTTTCATTTCCATAACAAAACTGAACACCCAACAGGCTAATGTTGGATGCAAAATATGTTTTAGTAGTAGCAAGTGATTTCCTGGGGACATTAGTGAACTGCTATACAATAAACCTGTCTAGCTGGTGGGGACATATAAGGTGTGAAAAATATCTGGATTATTTAATCAGATTCAGCCAGATTGCCTGGTGGGAGCCAGCTCTGCCATGTGGCACTGACTCTAAATGTAGATATGGCCCACAGACCTACAATGCATGCTGACTTTAAACAGCCCTGTAGTCCAATGACATACACCCACACATGGCCACAACTCAAAGCATTCATAAGTAAAAACCAAGGGAAAAAAAGTAAAAGAAAAAAGAAAAAGCCCCTACTTGCACAACTAATTCCACTCATCCCTGGAGCATAAGATCACATGCATTTAAACTTATTTGAGACTTTTAGGGTCTTACGTATTTGTTCAAGCCAGGTCCCAAAGGAAGCACAAACAGAAGAAAAGCACCATTCCAAGGCTCTGTCTGTACATAATGCTCCTTTCAAATCTACCCCAGAATCTGGGATTTACCTTCCCTGTCACACACACCTGCACCTGGCACATCCCAAACTCAGGAAAACTGTTTTAAATCACACCCTTTTTTACGTCAAGCAAAATTATTCTTAATTCATCTTTCTTCAAATAACAAATAAAGCACAGTACCCACAAACAGATTAAACGTATGCTTTAGGAAGTTGCATTGTCTTCCTTCTAGAAACAACAAAAAAAGGAAGTAAAATTGCATAAACAGTTGCACTTCCCAGTGAGTGTCTGCAAGTGTTCTGGATGCTGCACTGACAAGGGGAAATGAGGATTGAACCTAAAGACAAAGAGGAGAAAAGGGACTGAAACATCTGAAACAGCTTTCAGACACATTTATAACAAATGCCAAATGGTTGGGAAGACTTTGTGCATACAGACAAACTCACGTTCCCTTGCCAGTGCATTGTCTCCCCACACCAGCTCTGCCAGGGGCAGAGGACCTTCCCCTGGCTCAGTTTGCAGCAATGCCAAGCTTGGTCCTTCCTTGTGCAAGATTTCAAACAACAGATATTGTCCCAAAATATCAGTGTAAAACACACCTCCTTGTTTTCAATAACAAGATCAAGTTTAAGCATTTTTCCAAAACTGATGTTCTAATTCATCTAGTTATTGAACTAGATGCCATCCCACAGACTTTGAGCACAAAAGAGTCAGATCACACTGCAACAGTGACCTTTGCAGTCTTAAAAATCTCTGAACATTAAACCTTAGGCTGCCACCTGCCACACATTCATGGCAACCTTTGAGCCACAGACACTGGGAAAAGAATTTTAGGATTGTAGTAAGATACCTCAGCTGAGACACTTACAGTAATCACCTCCCTTTGAAGCATCCTAGAAATCTGACATTTCAAATTCAGCAACTTCTAGATTAAGTAGAAGTAGCTGTAGCTATTCTGCTCACAGACATTAAGGTTTTCTACATACATGTAAAAATAGGCACCTAGCATCATATTCATATGTGTGGTCAAACTATCAAGTTGGTTGATTTATTCATGCTCAGTTGCTATTCCTACAGCCTTCAGAATGCTTTTTTTTTTTTCCTTCCTGAAAGATGTGTGGGGGATGCTGGAATGCAGTAGATAAGACAATGGAGTACAAAGTCAAAGGATGAAAGACCCAGTTTTTTGGAAGGTTTAAAACATTAACAAGTGGAGGACTGCATACAATTCTTCATGAAGGCACAAAATTAATAACATAAGATGTATGAATTGCTAAAAAAAGAATATGCAAGGTTAAAATAAATCAGAAATCGAAAAAAACCTGAGGAGCAACAAAATTGTGCTACTGTTGCCACTGTTTAGAGACAGCATTTTTAAAAGAAGTTTATTCAATCTCTCCACTGACTTGTCTCCAGGGTTTAGGAGTTTGCTAGGTCGATGCTTGGTCAGGCTATAACGCTTCATAGTTCTTGACACAGCTCTGAAATAGAAGCTTTTACTCTGGAGACAGCCAACAGCATGGAACAGAAGTGGCAGGAATTCATATTTCTGTACCATAGGCATTCATTTCTTTATAGTGCTCTGTTTTGCAAATAGTTCAAGATTTTGAAGCTTCAATAAGCCAGTGCCTGGGGTAAGGAAAGAGATGCACATAGGTAGATTTTAATTCTGAGGCTAATTTGATCTGTAATATTTTAATCTCCTCATATTTGCACCACCCTGAAGTTCTGTTTCCAGAATCTGCATTAAAATACAAGTTTAACCTGAAACCAAAATGCATAACTTCCCAAAACCTTCCTCTGCTTGCATACACCCTACGGCTGAATATCCCAGGAAAGTTTCAGAAAAATGTTGCTGGGCCTTTTTGAGTCGTACAATATGACAAACACTCTTTTTTGGGTATTTTTGTGTTTATAAAATTGTGTAGTGCAACCACAATAGGCAGCACTGCAGAAGAAGAGACTGAGCTTCCCATGCCTTGTGTGGGCATCATTGCAAGCAGGGAAAGGGACACAGAGAGAGCGCTGGTGTCCAGGAATACATCAGAAAGGGAAGAAAAGGTAGGATGGAAATGTAGGTTTTGGAAATTCTTCCAATTCTTTGAGCAAGAGACATCAAAAAATAACCCTGAACCACTACCCATGCCAGGAGATCAAGGAAAGAGTTGGGAAATGCATGAGAGAAATGGACCTGACTGCCAAATGCTCCAGAAGGTTCCTGCAGCCTCCATCTCCATCACCTGAGCGACAGACTAGCAGAGATAGCCAGGACTATTTTTAGCTAACAAGAAACGGGAAGCTGATAATGTGTTAATCACAGCACAAATCACGGATGCATACACCAGTTCCAAGGTGTCATGCATATGACGAATGCAAGCACAGGGGGAAGTGGAAGGAATCTGTACACTGCTGTGAGGAGCCTCAATAATAAATGAGAGGAATTGGAAGTGACTGTGGATGCCAGTTTGGAAATATCAGTGTATAAGTGCTATGTAAGTACCTTGCTTAATTACAGTAGTACTTATCACTTGTACTTCTGGGGTGCAAACTGGGGCCCTTCTCTTCCACTGGTGTTGCTGCTCATCACACACCAGCCAACAGCTCACTCATAGGGCAACCAGAAATATTACACACACACCTGCTTTGCTGTGCAAATATTGGGGCCTTCTCCGGCTTACCATCAGGCTTTCTGTAAATGGCAGCAGGTGAGCCACTAATTTAATTGAGATGAGGTATATACATCACAGACTAAATATCTTCTATTCCAACATGCTTTTAACAGTCTTACCCAGAGACGGGGGTGAGGGAAAGCACCAGATGCGTTATTCTGTCCAACAGATAAAAGATTGAGCTTTGAGAGATGGACTTATTAAAAACGACACCCTTCACCTAGGAATCCAACAGGACTGATTGTACAATCATAATGACTGTCCAGTTACAGTGGAATTATCCATATACAATACCTGAGGGAAAAACATATCTTTCACACTTCCTGTCTCCAGTGTCCCAGCTTTAATATACCACTGAAATTTGTCAAGATTCCCCTTCAGCAGATTGCATCCCCTGTGAGGGAGTGTTCACTTTGGATTTTCTTAAGGTCTTTGTTCTCCAGAAGGCAAGATAGATTTAAGATGAGTATCACTTTATTAAATAAGTATTAAATAGCTATTTCTTTCTCCCCCCCCCCTTTTTTTTTTTAATTTTATGATCATCATTTTGGAAAGATGTCTCCATGCAAAAATGAACTTTTTCCTAACTTGTAGAACACTCATCTTTATCCACTCTGGGATGGAGTAGCTGAAAGAGAATTTCCTCTCTGGACACAGAAATGTTGCCTCTTTCCAAGTTCCATTTTCTCAGTTGTTCAGTGATTATCAATTATGTAACAGTGACATTTTGTAAAGTGTCATCTGTGGGTGGTAGTGAATTGGAAGTAAGATAATGTCTTCCACAGAAATGAACTTGTCAAGACTGGTCATTAGTTGGGTTTTGGGGCCATGGGAAATGCAGAAATAGTGATAACAATACTTCCTTTTTTTGCCCACCTCTAGAAAATAAAACAAAGATGATTATATAAAAGCCTCTGAACCCATTAGCAAAATATTCTAGGGCATGGTATAAAAAATATCTTGTTGCTAATATATCATCAAGTTATTCAGCAATTTTATATGTTATTCTCAAATAGACAGTACAGTTCAATTCTGTACTGGAGTGCCTGTAGTAGCCAGCAAGTTTCAAATTCCTATTCTAACTCTTACCCAGCAAAGAACTGCATCAGAGTATCTTAAACCCTGGGTTTATGATTTAGTCACTGGGATGTCCAGTCTTCACCAACATGGGGGACAAGAAATAAAGATGTCATCTCTGTCCTTGTTTCATTCCTTCCACAACTCTTTCTTCCACAAATTCCTGAAAATTATTATTTTCAACTTTTCATTGGCATAAAAAGCTATTTCCAAAAATTCCATATCTCACAAATGTTTGACACTTAGCCCTGTAAGTGTCAGAAAACTTTAGTCTAGAAAAGCAGTGCCACTTTTAAACCACCGGAACAACTTACAACTGCAACGGTTGATATTTATCTGAAAGATGTGCTCCAACATCACCACGACTCCTCAACTGGTACCAGTAGCATACTAGACTAATGCAGAATATAATTATTACACTGACACCTGACAGCTTGTGCCACGCAGAAATTCGGAGTAGCTGATCACCCTCTCCCAAGAAAGTCTTTGCATATGTGCTATTCATGACTGAATGAGCAGAATTCTTTCCCCTGTATGAAGCAATTACATAGATATAGCTGAATGCTCAACCATATGATGGTGGCATACGTAAAACATCTACTGCATGAACCTGTTGCTGGAATGAATCAGGCCTTCAGGAGGTAAAGCACCTTTGGATAATGCTCTCATAGGACAGCACACAATGTCTAACAATAAGCTGTTATGTTTCAGTTCTGCATCTATTCAAATTACTCGACCATAAGCTCTAAGCATGGCCAAAATTTATTTCTTCAGTTAAAACTTACTTTTCTTTGCAAGACTTGGAACGTACAAAAAGAAGATGGGAAAAAAAAAAAAGAAAAAAAAAATGTAACCAACACCACCCCCCAGCCCACCAGTTCATACTGTAATGCCAAATTGAGCTGTGGGTTCACAAAAAAAAAAATCCTGTCTGTTTTCTCTTTAAGTAACAAGCTGCTGTCTCTCTATTGTAGCCAAGATTGACACTTTACCATTTCCCACAACAGTCTCTCTATTCTCTTTATTTTATCTGTTGTAATTGCTCACTCATTTCTGCTTTATATCATCCTGACTCTACACAATATTCCAGCTACCTACAATTCATTATTCTCAAGAAATCTTTCCCTAGGAAGAGTTTGCATAAGAAATTCCTACATGGCATTTCATGCACCTTGATAAGGTCTATTCACATTTCTGACACCAGAGATTGCTCTTCAGTTAAAATCTATTATTGTCACATTACAAGCCTCTCCCATTTGAGAGCTCAGAATACTCTAAAACAAATTCCCCAGCTACATAAGGAAGTATTATGATTTTTCTTCCATCTGTGCAAAGAGGGTATCTTCACCATCACCCTACTCCTCCAATGAGCTCCATTTGAATAGGAGCCTCTGTTAGAGTCAGAAAGGCACAGAAGCAGTGTTTGTTCAGAGGATTACCCATAAAGCACCTATTCCAGGATCGAGGCCAGTGTCTTTTTCAAAAACTTTCCCATGGTGATATATCAAATGAGAGGCAGGATAAGAAACAGAACTAGCATCTCCTGACCCCTGCTGCTGGGCTCTAAATGCAGGAGGCTACCTTTCCTCTTTTGAAGCAATTCATCACTTCTGCAATGCGATGCCTGTGTAAGGCTGGTGTTATATAACAAACTTGCATCATAAAGTTAAATTGTCATTGTGTAAAATTTACAGAAAATTTTCATTTTGAGTTCATCCTTTAAAATAACATAAATTATCTTGCCTCAAGCTCTCTCCATTTTCTGATAAATAAGTTTGGCAATCATGATAAAATTGCGGAACAGAAATAAAGAATTCATTCCTAAAGCTGATTACTTTTCTGGGAAAGCATGTGTGCCAGACAGTTTAAGAACTTGAGTGTTTCGTTTATACAACATTGGCTCATCTCTATCATCTTTGTCAAAGACATCTACAAGTTATAGCTTACCACAGGTTACCCAGCTGGTTCAAGTAGTTTTGTCTTTTATTTTAAAAAATGAAAAAAAAAA
>WAAE01011207.1:113525-147860 GCA_013400495.1 Nicator chloris | reverse complement strand
TTTGCAAATACAGTTCTGTTTTTCACAGTCTCTGTTTAAACTACCAAACTGCTTGGTTTTCACCTGAAATATTTTATTTTTATCTCTGCCGCTTGGTACTACATTAACTATACTGATACAGTTTGAGCAACTCACTTGAACCAAAATGACCTAGGTACCTCCTCTGAAATGTGATCTGGCAGCATGATGCACATCTCTACTAAAGTAGAGGTGTGGACAAATCCAATTTTAAAATAGCTGAGGTGGTTTAAGATATTACTGATACATTCTTCCTGTACTGGTTCTTGTGGCTAATGGTCTCACTCTGTTTTAAGCTGGCTCATTTTAAATTGGATTAGGGGGGGCTTATGTGAACTTCGGCACATTTATTGCTGACATAAGGACAATGATGAAAAGTGAAAGCGTCTTAGGTCAGTCCACCTTTAATCTGGAGGAAGAGGTCTTCTCAAACATCTCCTTCAGTCTTAGCTGTTTTATGTGTTGTTGCAGTATGACTCTCCAGAAGAGCAGCATCCTTATAAAGATCATAAACATGTTACTAGCAGAAAAAACAAGTCAGACCAGTCCAGACAAGGGCAAGGTAATTAATTTCCTTTCAGGCTTTTTCTGATATGAAAATTGGAAAGATAAAACTTCTGACAGTATAAATATTTATCTCAATTACTACTGCAAAACTGAGTAATGTAGAAGCGTGCAAGTATGAAACTTGCTCAGACAGCTGAGCGTTTTAGTAATATTTTCAAGAAATACTGACTTTTTTCAGTGTGCCACAGTTGAGCCCATGAAGGTGGCTCGTGGTTTCTGCTGCCAAATGTTAATGTATTTTACAGCTCTGCATAACACTGCAGCCATTTCAGTGAGGTGCAGAAGTGAATGTGATGTTGGATTTAGAGTTGGAATTTTACAAATAATTGAAGCACCTGCTTTGGGTTCCTTTATGCAGAAAGTTGAAGTGTGTCTTGTGCTTACACAATGTGTGAAGGTAAGGAGAGCAGATTTGGCAGGATTGTTTGAGGTCTTCGGATAGGAAAACAGGAATGGTAGTGGATTGTTGGGCAATAAGCTGACAGATATGGGGAAGAGACAGTAATGAATCCATTTGTTCAATTAGCAGATGGCAATAATCTCTGAGTGCAGTCACTGCAGTGCACTACCAACCAATAGCCAAAATAACTGACTTTGAATTCTGAGCTGTCTTTTCTTCTATGTCACATTGGTGCCTTTGAGAGATCTTGCTGGGGCAATGTCAGTGTAGGTCTTTTACACACATCCACGACTTTGAAAATTTGGTCCTACATTGCCTGACAAATTGACTTCCATGGTATCTGAGTGCTTCTGAGACAAAGTCTCTGTTCCCCTACCTCCTTTTTCCTCTCTAATGCTGCTGCAGTCCAAGTGGAGGCATGTCCCTGCCATGTCAATCAAATTTAAATGATGGTGTCTTGAGGCAGAGGACGAGTGCAGAGATGGAAAACTGCCCATTTCACATACCATTGATCTCAGAATGGGCTTATAGGTAGAGACAGCAGTAATTTCCTTTTCTTCTTTAGAAAATAAAATAATAAATTATAATTCCTTCACCTGTAGTTGATATTGCAGAGTTAAATTGCAATGGGGCCAGTTTCATTACTGTTGTAAGTGCTGAGCTAACTATTAGCTTATGCTAATAATATTCCATTTATCAAATTGGCCTTCTTTCATTTTAGCAGTGTGTTATCTATATTTCTATGAAATATGTGGGCATGCTTAGTATTACATATTAAGGTGTTAAACATGTTCTATGAAACACTTAGTAAGAGATACAATGCAATGAAATGTTATTAAATAGCTTTTGATGTGTGTGTTCCTGTGATCATTTATGTTTATTTACTTTTACAAGTTGTATTTAGTGCATTAAATGCAGCTTACAGGAAATCAAAGGAGCAGAAGGTAATCTAATCTCTGCATGGATGTAGTTCCACTATGACCAAATTTTCAGCTGTTTCACCTTTCAAAAAGGAGAAGTGGGGGAAGCTGTAAAGACTTTAGTATTCTACAGTAAACTTTTTCAAAAATAGATTTCAGAACACCAGAGCACAGCAGACAAGCTGCTTTGGAAATCCTTCACTCTGTACAGGGATTTGAGCTTTTAATTTTATCAGGAGGAGCATTTAGGTGCACAAGATGCAGCTGTTTGAAATATGGGTGCCTCAGTATATAGTAGCATTTTTCATTGGGCAGAGCCTGATATGAATATAGCAGGATGGGGTTCGTATATTCATGAGTTCTTGCTGAGTCCAGGCTCACAAAGCACTTTTCATTCGTGTGACTGTAACATTTGTCTACATCATCAGAGAAGAATCAATAGCTGAATCTGAGAGTGGGTTCTCTTTAGAAGCCTAAAAGAGAAGGGACTAAAATGGGTGTGTTTCAAACACTGATAACTGGATAGCCATGGAGCCAAACAAGGATTGTTGGTTATAACACACTGTGAGAAAGAAGAGGATGTGGGTGGAGAAGGGGGCCATATGTAGGTTGAGCAGAACTTTTCTGGGACAGATGCCCTTGTTCTGGTGCCTGGAGATAAGCACAGTACAGGGCAAGTGCAGGAATGAGGTTGAGAAGCAGTCATGCACTGTAGTGGGGGATTAAGACCATCAAAGACCCTTGAAGCCTCCAACCCGTTTGCAGAAGAAAGGACTGTGCATGATAACTAATTTGCATAGCAAGTGAGAAGCTTAACTCCAGGACAAGGTAAACATACCTATAAAACCTCACAAAGCCTGGGCATGTGTGTGCCCCAGGACCCTGGATGCTCCAGCTGGATCAATGCTGGAGCCAGGACAGGTGATCTCTCTTTCATTCTCTTTCTTCCTTTCTTTCTCTCTCTCTCTCTCTCTCTCTCTCTTCCCTTTTACTCTACCCCCTATCCAAAACCCACTGCTGTGTGTTTATACTGGGAGGTCAGGGACTAGAATAACAATGTCCATGCCAAGTATGTAAATTAATAATAAAACTCTATAAGCTTTTGCAGACCCTCTGACTTTTGCCATTCCTTTCAACCCTGAGCATCTGAATCTTGGGTTCTCCCTTCTCCTTAAGGTTGGGACACCACATTCTCACAACTTCAAGTGTTTGCTGTGTGACAAAGATCACTTTTGTAAACTATACAGAATTTTGGTGTCATATATATATATGTGTGTGTGTGTACTTAAAATCTCCTGCAAATGAGTTGGTAATTTTAGAGTTCTAATGCAGTCCTACATCACGTTTTTAGACCCCTAGAGGGTTTGTTACTACAGGTTTCTGGTTCTGATTTTAAAAGTCTCACATTGCCTGCCTTTAAGAAGGCTGTTCTTACTTTGGACATGGTACATTTGACATCTGGTTAAGTAAGCACTGCTAGAAGTGGGCTCAAGGGCTTGTGTTGTTTGCCTTGTATTTATGGGCTGGTATTGGGGGTCTTTTACCAGTTTTCATTTGGGATTGAATTTTGTGATTGAATAGTCTTTCAGGCAGAGGATTTTTAGATGCAGTCTACAATTCAAATTTACCACTGTTTGATTTTAGTAGAAATTTAAATAATATCAACAAAGCATGAATTTGAGTTGGTGCTTTCTTTCTGAAATTGTCTTTTTGCAGGGATTTACTTCATTCTAGGTTTTTTTGTTTGTTTTGGTTATTTTTTGCCTTTGGGAGGCCAAACCATCTTATCATGGGTGAGTGAATTTTTTCTTATCAGCATGTGACTATGTTTTAGACCACTTGTACCATGCAATCTTACATCCTTTCTGTTGAACAATCTTGTCTGCAGCTGATAAAATGTGCTGCATGATAATAATAAACAGAGATAGTCCAGATAATGGAAAACTTAGATAAGGCAGATTTTAGAGAATACAGGTCTAGGCCCATTCTGATACTTGCTGATACACTGAGCTCTTAATCCATCATAGAGAAGTATTTGGGTTTCAAAGAGAATTTGAGAAAAAAAAAAGAGTACAAATGCACTGGAATTGTCCATTCTATTTGCATCTGTGAAGTGATTAATTCCCAGTTTAAATTGGTATTTGAGGTATTTGAGTTCGATGCATAATTTCTTATCTTCACTATTATTTTTTTAAAATATATGCATGTATATATATTTATTATCAGATAGCTCCACAAATTGGGTAATATGAAGTGTGAGAAGCATTTATATATTCCAGTCTGCTGGTTTTGAGGTGAGGTTATACTTAGCTGTGGCCTCATGAGGACAGAGTGCCTGAACAGCTTCCTTGGATATGGGAGGAGGGTGTCCCTGTTGCATATTCCCAGCTCACTTCTTATCACTGCTTTGCCAAGCACCAGTGAAGATACCTGTATGAGTCAATTAGCTCATTGAAAAGCAACAGAAAGCCTGGCTTTTTCCTGTTTTTACATTTAGCTAGAGTGACTTGTGAGGGAATATAATATTGGCTGGAGCCAGTGTAAAGGAGGAGCTAAGTCTCTAGGGGATGGCAAAGAACTGTAAGGGGTGAGAATAGAATCTACTCCTTTTGGCTCTAGAGAGATGTTAAATACCCTCAGTTTCCTTTGAAGCCACAGCTTTCAGCTGCCTAACTTTGCACTGGATCAGCTTCAGAGAATGTCTTCCTGAGTCCCTGTTAGCTCTTTCATTTATCAGCCCTGCCATTGAGGGACTACGAAAAGAACTCTTCCTCTCTTTGTCACTCCAAGTAGCATTTTAGTTAACGTTGTAGATCCCTGAAGGGTAATCATCCACATCAGGATTACATCAGGTCCACATCATTGAAATGACCAGATTTTCCCCAAATGACTCAATTTCCCTGGGTGCAAGCAGGCGTTGTGTGGATCTCAACCTACTTTCACTGTAAACATTGCCTTCAAAATCGCAGCTTCCAGTCTTCCTCTTCAGCCCCCGGTTTTAATTTTGACTCTGAGCCAAAGCAACCCAAGGTTTTAGTGAAGATTTGGAACCCTGCAGGCTGGACCTCTGTGTTCCTTTTCCTTCCAGATTTATGCAACATTGTGTGAAACAAGTCTGTAAACTGTTCGAACTTGTTAACCTTGGTGGCTTCAGCTTCCTACTTCCTGGATTCTGTAGTCAGTAAGAAATTAATTACTATGCTGTGACTCGGCGGTCTCAGTAAGAATAAATCAAATAGTAAATTCTTGTGTTAAATAGATTCCTATTGTGCTTAAACAGTTGTGTGTATAAGAACTTCTGCTGTATCCATGGTCTGTTACTGGGTGTTCCAGTTCTATTTTGTGTGCTGATGATTCATGTTCATAAACAAAAAGCAAATATATAGACTGAGGAAGCCCCAATAATTTAAATGAGCATGGATTTCCATATGTGTGAAAGAGACAATGATTGTAAATAAAAAGATAGAAGGAGAAATTATACTTTTGGTGATAATTGGTATCACTTTTAGACATATTTACGAGGGATGTCACAGTTTGCTGAAAATGTGCCTGCTTCTTGTCCTGGTAGTCTGAGCATGACATCAGTGATCTGAAGTTCGTTTGAGATCCCATCGGTATAACTAATACTCTATATTAAAAAGAAGAGAAGAAGCAGCAGGTTACTGTTTCAATGTAGAATTTTAATGTTCAATTATCTATCTCATTTATGCCTTTTTGAGTTATATCATTATGCTCTTCCCCTCCCTCCCAAAAAAATCTCTGAAGATGTGTATCATGTCTGGAAAATTTAGGTCACAGTCACTGTGATAATTCCAAAAAAAAAAACAAACCACAACAGTCAGTATTTTTTTGTTTGAAATTAACATGGTATCCTGACAAAGTGGCAACATTCCATTATAATTGAATCACCAATGATTTCAACTAAGTATATGATCTCTCTTTGCTTTAGTCAGAAATTGTGTAGGAAGTGCAAATGCAGCATTGGCAGCAGGGCGTGCAGAGACAGCTGAATTTCAAAGCGTGTCTTGTTACCCCGTGTCTTGTGAAGGGTTGTTAGTGTGATGTTACTTTGTATTTTAAGTTCTTCAGTGCTGTGAGTTGCAGAAACCTGATACATCAAATCCATCATAAAGTATAAGTACAGCTTGAATCTTGCAACTCTCAGAGCCGATGTCAAGAAATGCTGTTCCTTTCCAGTCAGCTGAATTCAGGCAACTGAGGTGGTCCTTGTATTTTTGACATTTTAGATGCCAAGCTCAGCCACTCTTGGGAAGCCCCTCCTCCCCTTTGTGTATCAGCAGTAGAGATGAGCAGTAAATGTGGTTGAAATGTCCCTGCCTTAAGAGACTCGTGAATTTGGTCTGGGAGAATTTTGTTCTGTTTTTTATGGTTTTGGTAAACATACATGATGAAAATGAAGATGTGGGAAGCCGAAGTTATAAACATGGTTTGCATATGCTGCATTAAAGTGTGCACATAATTAAAAAATGTAATATTTCCTCTTTGAGAACAAGCTCCACTGTACTCTTTTTTATTTTTTTTATTTGTAGAGGAATAGTGTCATTTAAGTTTCACTAAAAATTTATAATCAAACACCTTTGCCTCCAGTTGGTCTTTTTCTTCAAAGAATGTGGTAAAATATCACTGGATCTTTACTGACAGAGGTTTTTGCTTTAGTCTAAAAGGCATATCTGTTGTTGAAAATGTTTGCTTGAACAGAATTCAAATAGCTCTAATTTCTTTTTTGGGAAGGAAGGACTCATGTAACATTTCAGATTTCCAGCATGAGTAATTTTTCTGTGAGCATTATTTTGGCGTTCACTCACTAGTGCAGAGGCTTTGGCAGCCTGTAAAGAATAGCTAAAACCTGCTTCATGGGTAAGGTCCAAGTGCTATGACAAGATGAAAACTGCTCTGAAAATAATTGTATGGTAACTGAGGTGCCTGGGACCCACTGACAGCAGGTAATTCGAATATGGTCATAACAGGGAATTAGAAGAGAGTAAGATATTGGTCATTAACAGGGGAGGAGAAATAGGGTGGTAGCCAATGGATTGCTGTTGTACCTCTGCAGGAAGTAAGGAGGATCCTGGCACTGCATCTTGAATGACGGGACATCAATCCAACTTCATGGCTCTGGGTGGTTCATGCCATTTTTAGAGTTTATACTGCACACTTCAGGGGAATTAGAGCTCCCCAGTGAAACTATCTGCTTTATTCTCTTGGTTCTATGTGTTCTTAAATTGTGATCTGAGCCCTGCGTGTGTTCAATAAGCCTTCGTAAAGCCATGATGCTCTTGGCCAGTGTGCACACAGAGGGTGTTAAACAGGTCCAAGGCAGCACCTGTGGACAGGGCAATCTTTATTGCTAACTGTGTAATTGTAAGAAGTTTGTCTTTCCTGCCTAGGAAAAACCTTTTAATTTACTTTTTCTGCTGTTTTCTGAAACTGCTCAGCTCACTTGGATGCTTAGGCACAAGATGGGATGACGGAGCGATGTGTCACTCACACAGCCTTTGTGTCACATGGCAGAATGAGAAGGGGCCACCCAATGTGTGTGTGCAGCACACACAGCCTGCCTGCATGAGCCAGGATAGGGCTGCATGAGCCCTCTGGCCAGCCCTGTCCTCATCTCCCCCGAGCCTTCCTGCACGGTGCTGCCCACCCCCAGCACCGTGGTGGGGATGGAACCTGTGGGCACTGCATAGGAGCCTTAAGAAGTATCATCCTGGAAAACAGGGCAGAGTCACTTTGTGGTTTGGCCAAATAATTTTCTTTCCTGTCAGTTTCTTGAAAAATGACTGGGAAGCAGAAAACAAAATAAAAAGGTTCATCCTATTTCTTTTAATACTGCTCGTAGGGTTTTAATCAGTCATGCTTTTTTTGGGCCCTTATTTCTTGCCTTGTGATCTGCCATCTAATTCAATTTTTCATTCCTGCTGCAGAAAATGTCTTTCTGCAATTTCCAATACCCAGCTTCATTTATCCCTTTTAGAGAAATGTAGTTTTTTATAGCATGCTTTTTTCTCTCTGGCTTCTGTGAAGCCATGGGTGAGAAAGTGTCAAGCCTGAGGTAAAAAATTAGATTTAAACCCCCTAATCAAGGTCTGCTGTGTGACCCTCCATCTGTACCTGACTCCTGGGAGATTCTGGTCCAGAATGAGATTGAAAGTCTGTGTGGATGGCAGCTGGTGTGACAGCAGATATCACCTGCAGGAGACTTTGAGGGGGGCCTTACCTACCTTGTCTTGATTGAGACTGTGCTACTGCCCTTGCAGGGTATTAGCAGCAATCTTTTCCCTTGTTTCTTTCTTTTTATTATCCCTCTCTCAAACTAACGATCTTTCTGGCCCTTTTTTAGCTCCTCTCCTTAGATCAGGGAAGTGTTTAAGAAACAGACCCTATTTCACTTCTCTGGTTGTTCTTACACCATCTTGTCTAGACCAGTTTTAATCTGGGTCTTACCAGGGCAGTCTCCCAGAGGGTCTTCTCTTCTGTCTTACTGAGCTCCTTCATGCTGCTGATAGGCCTTTTCTTGATTTTTCTCAGTGCAGACTTTGCTACTGATGAGATGCTCTTTTTGGGGGGACATGCAGTTCTCTGTGTTTGCCTATTATAATTTAATTCTGGTTATCCAAGGGATCTTTTTCTAATAACAGTGTTATTTTTGTGCTTCTTCCCTGGAATGATTTCTTTTAGAATTGGTAAACGTGCAGCTTCTTCGAGTTGACTTTGCCGATTTTGGAGCGTCCTTTTACATTGAATACTCCAATATTTGGACAATAGGTGGTGGTTATCCACACTTTAAGTTCCTGTTTATTCCTAGAGACCACATTCCTCCTAAAATGGCTCATGTCCATTTAGCAATTTCTGCACTGGTGTCCCAGTGTTCCACCTCTTCCTCTAACCCTTCTCGTTGGTACATATTCCATTTTTTAGATTCAGGACTCAACTTTTCAGAATTTTAACATCAACCAAATGTTTTGGGCTTCTAGATGAAAGTGTGACTTTGTCATTCATTCTTCTGCATTTCATTTGACTCTGGGTGATGTGAGAAAGCATGATGGAGTCATGTTATGAATTGCTGATTTAAGGCCTCCTTTGAAGAATGCAATTCTCATTGTTTAGGTCCCTTTGCTCCCCTCTGGGAAGTGCCCTCAGGTTTCCCAGACAACTCAGAAGAATGTTAACTCTTATTTAAGAAAATACTTCTTAATTAGGAGTCTATTTACTTGATCTGATTTTTACCCTGATCCTGAGATTTCCATAAAATGCGTTGGAAAATCTGACTGGAGGACAGCAAAGGTAGGGGATAAAGGCAATAAGTGCTAGGGAGACATGAGAGATTTTTCTGGGCTACTTTATGTAAAGTTTGATTCGTAGCTTTTGGAGTGAGTGGGGGGAAAATGGATGCACTATGAGTGTTACAAAATAATTCAGTAACTATATATAAAGTCCATATAGTGTCTGTAAAGCAATTTGAGAAGAGCTGTGAGAAAAGCAAACTTTTGTGTTAGTGAAATTTCTTAGGATGGCATCAAGCCTACTCCTTTGACACTGTGATTTAGAGTGTGCCTAGAACAGTCTGTGCTTGGGAGGCTTGGGGGGATTCTTTTTGTTTTGTTTCTTGGGTATATTTTTAATTTATTTAAACCTCAAATAAAGAAGATATGCTGTTTTGTGATTTTAATTGGTGGAGTGTTTTTCAGTCACTGAAAGGATTTGAGAGAGGTGACTTTCTGATGGACTTGTTAAAATAGTAGCTGGAACTACTTCTTTCCATTGCTTTCTTGTAGAAAAGGTTATGGACTAAAGCTGATAAATAGAAAGATTATTAATGAGCACAGTCTTCTTTTAGCCTACTGAAACTTGGAATTGCAGAGCATCTTTTAGCAACTGTATCTAAGATAAGCACAAGGCATGCAGTTCCCCCAGACTATCTTTAAACTATTTTGTCTTCATTTGTATGTCCTTTAGTAGTTACCATTTAGTCATCTGTCAAGTGAATATCTGTGACTAAAGGATTTTCAAAAAGAGCAAACATTTGCGGGGGTTTGCTTTTATGATGCCATAGTGGTCTGCATAGACCATCACCACAAGCTTGTAGCACAAATCCTTACTTTGATCAGTTTTACAGTATTTTCACTTTGGAAGTCTCACTTCGTGCTGTTGCGGGTCTGAAGTAGCAACTGCTGCAACATCAAATTGCCTTATTATTTCTCTGCATAGGGCAGAAACATGAGAAGCTCTCAGTGAGAAAGAAGATATGGGAGAGATGC
Organism: Nicator chloris; assembly: GCA_013400495.1. Taxonomy (NCBI): domain Eukaryota; kingdom Metazoa; phylum Chordata; class Aves; order Passeriformes; family Pycnonotidae; genus Nicator; species Nicator chloris. Next base: position 137,676 of record WAAE01011207.1, on the reverse strand, counting down.
AGAGGGAATTAATATTAGCAAGCTGTGTTGGGAAAGCATGTAACAGTTATGGCTTGCCAATATTCACTGCATTGCTCCAGTTCAAAAATCTGCTAAATAGAATTAGCAAGGAGTTACTGATTAAATGTTTAATCCGTGTCTTTTTGGTTCTTTAAAGCCTATCCAATTAATCAAGTGAGATTGAAAGATAAGTGAAATTATGACTAACTCTTCTCAGGATGAATCCATTTGTTAACATTTTTAGAGAACTAGGGTGAGGTTTTTTGGTGATAGAGGGTGTAGTAAGATGACTTTCAGAAAAATCTGTAGCCATTTTGTGTAGATAATCTCCTTACAGAGTATCTAGGTAATTATTTGATGGTGTAGTGATAAAGAGACTGCTGAGACACTGCACTGGATAGGCAGAGAGGGATTAATTAGTCTCAGCTTGCATTTTGGAGGAGACTGTCTTATTCTTAAGGGTCTAATTCTAAAAACATCTGTCATGAAAATTGAAGTAAGGAGTGGAAGCTGCTAATCAGCAACTTCGCTGACTGGCTAAATTATTTTAATATAGTACTGCATATTTCTTCTGCAGAATATTCTTCCCACAGTACCTTGCTGCTTCAAAATTCATTTTCACTGCAAAAATGACTGGTTCATACATTTGTTGTTTTAAGATGAGTTTCTGTAGTAACTGTGGAAGGCTTGTGTGTTGGAATATTGAACAAGGCTTACACAAGACAAGTTGTCACTACCAGAACACAATGTTATCATATAATTAACTTATTGGTGTTTAGGTTTCCAGATCAGGTCTCTGCAGGCACAGACTGCAGCCTTACCTTTTACCTAAAGCCTGTCATTTCAGGCTTTCTGTGGCTTTGTGAAAATATCAAGGCAGTAGTTCATATTCAGGTTGTGTTTTCAAGGTTGTACTCAAGAATTACTCTTGTTGTTAAACATTCTGGAGAAGGTAGGGATTAGTTTTGCAGCAATTGCCAAGGAGCATTCATATATCATGCCTGAAGAATTTGTATCTTATTACTAAGGAAGTTCTGTAGTTTCTCACACATGCTTTAATATCTTTCTTTCCATGGTGGGGAGAACAAGTATAAGACATATTAAATGGGAAAGTGCATGATATCTGGTATATCTTTCTGACTCTGAGATTTGGAATACAGATACTGGAGGTGGATTGAGTGCTAGGTACAAGTTAAACCTTGCAAATCCACATGCCACACTAAAGAAAATGGGCAGAGGGCAGTGAGTGTGGAGGATTCCAAACCCCTTGGTATATGAGCTGTATGAGCTGTTCAAAGTAGTGTGAAGTTCCCCAGTGCTGGACTGCTTAAGAGATTATCTTTGCCCAAACCTCAGGCTAACAGCATTTGCAGTCCCAGTTAACTGTTCCTTATGGTCCAGCTTTCAGAGCTGCCTCTTGCCTGTGGCATGATCCCTTAGTATCCCTGCCTGAGCCAAGGAACTGAAGCTACAGAATTATCTGGGTGCATTTGCAGCAAAGGTGATGTTTCTCTCTTATGGAATTCCTTCCACATCCAACTACCCACTTCTGCCTTATCTGAACATTTATTGCATTTCAGCCATTCACTTGAAAGCTGCTTTTTTTTCCCCCTATTTAAGAAGCTTAGAATGAAGCCTAGAAAAGATTACTTGATTTATGTGGTGCACTGAACCAACCTGAAATAAAGGACTTCCATTTAATCCGAAATCAAGGCTTTTACTGTACAGATAAAAGAACAGGTAGTTTATTTCTTGATCTGATGCTACAAATTCAACAATCACAACTCTCTTGCTTTGTTTTAATGTACTGTAACACTTTAGTTGACTAAAAACATACCATCGCTGCATATGTTCGGCAGCCCTGTGTGTGTAAGAACAGCACTTTATTTTTGTTGGATTTTGTGTGCCTCAGCAAGAGATGTGAGATCAGATTACAGATAGTACCTCTGTAACTCTGCTGCCTGAGCCACATTCCCTTGCCTCAGGAACCCACCATCAATACTGGGATCTGCTGTGTCTGTCCCCTGGGATGCTGAAGACAATGAAGTGACATTATGAGATGCAATTCACTTGTGAAGTCGTGGGACAAGGATTGTATTTTTAGTGTTGAGAAGCTGCAACTGGAAAACGGAGAAGAAGTGGACAATGGACTGGCTTTTTTGCTCACTTAAGGTCCAGCATGCATGTAAGAGCTGCTGCTGTTGTTAATTGTCCTGGTAGCACTCATCAAGAAAAGTTACAAAATCCCAAACTAGTTACACATGAGCTTTTGTCCACTTGCCAGCAAGGTCATTAAATTTTCATGTCCACCTGGCAAAGGAATTTCAATTTGCATGATAAACACCATCTGCAGATAATGTCATACTTGACCTCTCAACAAACTCTTGAACTTGCACTTCCCAGCAGTGTGTATTTTAAAAAGCTCTTTTGGCCATGTATCAGCATAACACTGCTGTTACTTAATTTAAAAAGAGTTAATTAAGCTGATGCCATATTGATGAGCGTATTAGAAAGGCATACATGTTGGGCAAAGTGTATGGCAGCATTGCACATCAACTTTGTTCTTCTGTTCTTTGCTGGTTAAAACAAGTGTTTGACTCTTGATAACCTTCCTTCTATTACCATTTTCCCGTAGCTCCCTTTTTTCCTTAATAGCTCTCTTTTCCTGTGCCTGCAATAGTTGCGTGTGTGGTTTGGGTGGTGTTTCGGGTTTGTATGGCCAGGTTTTGGTAGCAGAGGCCTACAGGGGTAGCAGTAGATACAATTTCTGTGAGAAGCTGCCAGAAGCTTCCCCATGTTGGTAGAGCCAATGCCAGCTGGCTCCAAGATGGACATGCTGCTGGCCAAGGCTGAGCCAATCAGGAATGATAGTAATGCCTCTGTGACAGCATATCTGAAAAGGAGAGAAAAGTTACAATTACAGTTGTCATTGTGGCCAGAGAAGAGCAGGGGGAGAACATGTCAGAGGAACAGCCCTGCAGACACCAAGGTCAGTGGAGGAGGAGGGAAGGAGGTGCTTCAGGTGCCAGAGCTGAGATTCCCCTGCAGACCGTGATGAGGGAGCTGTGCCCCTGCAGCCCATGGAGGACCATAGGGATGCAAAGATCTACCTGCAGCCCCTGGAGATGACCACACCAGAGCAGGTGAATGCCCAGGGGAGGGCTGTGAACCTGTGGGAGGCCCATACTGGAGCAGGGTCCTGCAGGAACCTGTACACCTGCGGAGAGAGGAGCCCATGCTGGAGCAGGTTTCCTGGTAGAACTTGTGGACCCACACTGGAACAGGCTGTTCTTGAGGGACGACACCCTGTGGAAGAATGAATCACACTGGAGAAGTGTGCAGAGAACTGTCTCTGTGTGACAGGCCTCAAACTGGAGCAGAGGAAGGACTCTTCTCCCTGACCAGAGGCAGAAACAACATGTGATGAACTGACCATAACCCCTACTCCCCATCTCCCTTTCCCAAAGTGGGTGTGTGACTGACCACAGACATTGCTTTTTATCTGTCTGGATGTCCTGCATCTGTGTTTTGCAAAATATGTAATTCTACATGAAGATTTATTATTATTTTGGTAATTCTTGCTCTACAGCATGTTAAAATCATGGATATCTTTTAATTGTACCCCAAGGCCTTTGAGTCTTGTCTTTGGAGAAGTTTCCATTTTGTGTTGGTTCAATAACCTCACAGATAGGTCTGTCTTACTGAAGTGGGTTTGGTGAGAGAACTCACTATGAGCCAAAGACGTAAGCTCTGTTTATTATTTATATCAGTATTGGTGGTTTGAGAGCAGGATGCCAAAGTATTTGTGGGGGAGATAAAAGTCATCTCCTGCAGTTCTGGCTGCCATGTCTGGGTACAGCCATAGCTGGGAACCAGGTGCTGCAGCCCTGCGTGATGCTGGCTGCCTTCCTCCGTGGTGTGCCACTCTCATGCCAACTGAAAGGGGAGGATCGGAAGTCAGGAGCTGTGTCCTTGTGTGACACTGGGAGTCAAACAGGGAACAGGAACAAAATTCAGGTTGCTGACAACACATATAATGTTCTAAGTGTATTTTTTTCCTGTAATGGCTTTCAAAAGCATAGTTGTAGGAGCTTTTAAAAAGCATAAAATAGAGGGTGGTATCTGTTCCTCCCTAGTAAACTTGATTAGTACCTTTGCCTTGTCAAAATGCTGAATATAACTCAAACCTTGAAGTCCAGGAAATTATGAGGTAAAGGCCTGCACAAATCTTAATATAATCTTTGTTCTGCCAAGGAACTGATTATACCCTTGCTCAGCTCAGTAACATTAGTATTTATAATAAGCAGGTATGAAAATTTGAGAATGTATATTTTTGTTTGCATTTTCAGCTTTTATTGTATATGCTCTGGCTTCAGGTAGTTGGGAAATACTTTAGCAAAGGAAAGCAGAGCTGTTAGGTCACAGCAAGTGCTGCCTTTGGGGAGCCCTTTATAAGGGTGAGGTTTGTTAGGCTGCAATGTTAATAACAAACAAGGTTTCTTCTCACGTGCATTGCCAGTGATGTGATGAGATGCGATGTGACAGTCAGTTGTTTGTGTGCGCGATGAGATGTCACAGAATGGAACAATCCTCAGGTCAAAGGGGGAGGATTTGTAGCATTTAGCTGAATGTAACATTGCAGCTGAGAACATTTTAAAATGTACAGCAGGAACATTTGCTGTAGCTCGTTTGCTTTAGATGACTAACACAAAATTGGATGTGGCCCATGGTGACTGTGCTTTCTTCCTAGGGGGGCTGTAGTGTTCGTAACATGGAAATAAAAGGTTCTCAAAGGTTTCAGCTGCACTTTGGGGCTTATATTACCTTAACCTCTTATTTCCAATTTAAATGGTGAGGATTTTGCTGCCCTTCACATTTCTGAAGGATGTTCCCCTGCTTACTGTAAAGTCTTCTGTCACTTTGTACATTAATTACATTGAATAAATATTTTTTCAGAACTGTCATGCAATAGATTTTCTTTATTAGGGCAGGGAAGGCATATGGGTGGAGTCTAGCAATATGACCTTCCCCTGTGGTACAGGGGACCCAGATTTTAATTCCTTACCCATGAAAGACAAGAACAGGCATACTGTTGAAATCAGGGTTAATTTTGTATTCATCTACTACTCTGTCTCAGGCAGGGCCTGTACTAGATGAATAAGGTATAAACAGCTCAGCAATAGTACTTTGGTCTTTCCAGCTTTTTCCTGTCTGTCTCTTTATGTTAAGTAATGCTTGATGTGCTTTTCCTACATAAATTCTTTTAATGGGAGATCAGATCTGTCATGTCTCAGAAGGTAGACTCAATTCCTTTCATACAATAAAAAGGGAAATATGTATGCGAGGCTGCAGCTGGTCAGAGGCTGAAGCCCAGGCTGGCTTGGCAGCTGCTTCCACCTCTTCAGACATGAGCTCAGGTCTCCATTGCTTCCTGGGGCATGGGGACTGCAAGTGAGAGATAAATCTAACAGAGAGTATGATGGGTGGTTTCTGTAAGAAATGGTGTGACTGGAGGAGAGGATTCATGGTTGAAAAGTCTGAAGAACCAAAGATACCTTTCTTAAGCCTGAAGGCAGTGCTATACTACAGTTACACCTTCCACTGACTACCACTTATGTCAGTATTTTCTGTGGAGCTTGTTCTGTGGAGCTTGTTGGAAGAGGTGAATCCCAGTGAAGTTCTGGAAGCTGCAGCCTCGCAGTCTCTCTGTGAGTTAAGCTGTCAGTGGTTTACTTTCCTTTCATTGTGTTTGGTTCCATTTTCTCTGAGGGCGGTGAAGGCTCTGCAGGGAAACAGAGCCCTTCCCACATACTAAACATTGTCTGAAACAATCTCAGGTCCAATATACAAGTGCAATGTGGCCTCCCTGACCTGTGGTGGCTGTCCTGTGAGACTACCTACAGGTTGTCTAGTGTCAGATGCCCAGCTGCCTATGACCCTTTCTTTTCTAGTGCCTCACATCTCTTGGCACAGCTAGAATTAAACCCTCAATAATGTTTTCATTATTGCTTTTCCAGTGAGGCACTGGGTGTGAGCAAATTGCAGAGTAAGCTGAACCAGTAAAAGAGTTCTGGAATATTGCAGAATCATTCTTTTGAGAGAAGAGACCTGAGTTCCCTGGGATTTACTGGGTCTGGGAAGCACTTGATAATGTTAGCTTAAAGCCTTTGCTCCCCTGCAATACTCTGCTTCCTTCTTTTTGTCACACAACCTTCCCCTGCTATCTCTTCAAAAAGGCTTTCATGCAATCTGGCCCGTCAGCTGTTGCTTTTGTGCATTGTGCTGGATCTGGGATAAAGCGTAAGCTCTTCAATTCTGATGCTGTACAGTGTGGCATGAATGCTGATGGTGCTCGGGTTAAGAATAAGGCAACCAAGCAAACTTACAATTAACAATAACAGATTGTTATAAGCAGATGTGAGAACACTGAGTTCCTAGAAGTAGTTGCATTTTTAAAGATTTTCCTTTTCTTTCCCCTTTCAAAGCTGCTCACCTTGGTATTTTCACTTTGGAAAACTGTATAGTTAGGAAACAGACTTGTGTGTAGACCTCAGTATTACAAGATTTGTCTTCAGAAAGCCAATTAGTGCTTGAAGTAGAAGCTAATCTACTTCACAAGTGTAATTTCCATCCTTTGCCTTACAATCAGCAGCAAGCAACCACACTGCTGAACATCACTTTGAGAAAGAGCAAGTACTGGTCTGTTTCTGTACGTCTTTTCTATGTGTTTCTATTTCTAGAGGTTTTTTCCACTAACCTAATGTGTGTCAGTGTGACCACTGTGTGAAGACAGGACAATCTGCTGCAGCAGAGCTCCTCCAGGGAGATAGCTTAATGAGCCCTAGGATGAGTTCTTAAGTAAAGGAGGTGAGAAGCTGTGGAAAAGCAGCATAGAAAAGAAAGATGTGACATCTTTGGAAAGAGGAAGGTTACTTATCTTGTAGAGGGGAGTAATTCTATTACACATTACAAGCATAAATAGAAAGCAATTCTGTTGTGCATTGTGAGCCATAAGTTGAGCATCCATCCTGATTTCTCTCTCTGTAATGAGCAATTAGAAATCAAACTCACATGGATCTCTAAAATACAGAACAAAAAAGCCCCTGCCATGCTGTAATCACCACAGTGCTGACAGAACCTCCCCAGCTCAGATCAGTACTAAGACCACATCTATCCTCTTGAGAAACGTTTTGTACATTAATTTGCTTGAGTTTTACCCAATACCCTCTTGGTTTAGGCATGAATTAGCAAGGCAGTGCCGCACTGTGAATAAATGTAACGTGTCCTCTGTCTGCAGTTCTGTTTTCAACACTTTTTAGAACTGACTAGAGGTATCAGTATGGGCACTAAGAATCTTAACTTGTATTAGCATATGTGTCTAATTTTGAGAAAGGCCAAAAGCTGCAGTTATGGCACCATGTGATGTAAAAATTAAGATACTCCAGCTCTGGCTGTAATGAGCACACTGTCAAGTTGTATCAGCCTTTGGAAGCACAGGGGAGGAGAAAATAGAAAATTAAGGGCCATCGAGCTGAAAACAAAAATCAGTGCATGGATTGACCTCTGTGTGTTTTTCGTTGGCAGGTTGATGACGCCTGGAAGTGAAATTCGATTTGTCCACAAGCACATGGGCCTGGTGCCAGGCTGGGGAGGAGCTGCGCGGCTGGTGCGGATCGTGGGCAGCGGGGCAGCCCTGCAGCTGCTGGCCGGGGCTGCCCGGGTGGACCCCGAGAGAGCTCTGAGCCTGGGGCTCGCCCAGGACACGCTGCCCTCCTCAGACGGAAGCACAGCATTAGCAGAGGCCCGGGCCTGGCTGAGTCAGTACACAGAGGGTCCGGCCACCGTGATTCAGGCTGTGAAAAGGGTGGTGACAGCAGCAAGAGAGCTCCCACTGGAAGCTGCCCTAAGGACAGAGAAGGACATTTTTGGAACTGTATGGGGTGGGCCTGCCAATTTGCAGGCATTGGTGAGAAGACCAAAACATAAATGATGTTTTGCATAAGAAATGGGCCTGACCGTTTTTGCAAACAAAGCTTTCAGTAAAGCAGCCAGTAAACTGAGTCGTTTAAGCATTTGTCCATTTAAAATGGCATTAATATTCCTGCCATTTAGGTCAGGCAGGCATATTTGGTGTGCAACCCCAGAGAAATCCCGGGCAGATTCTCTACTGTCCTAATCACTGACTGAATCGAGATCAGTGAAATTAGTATGTAAAGGTAAATACTGTGCTGAAAATAGAACTATTATTCATTTGGACTGAAGATGAATTATGTTATTTGGTGGGTTTTTTGTTTGTTTGGTTTTTGTTTTTTTTTTAACTAGTATGGAAATTGATTACTTGAAAGTTATGAAGTTTATTCGTTTGTGGAACAGGTGCATCTAAAGCTGCAAAATATGAGTTCCCCGACATGAGACCAGACCAGTGTCTTTAAACAGCTTGGAAAAGAGGATTACTAATGGGAGGATAGCTTTTATTTTTTCATTCTAGTTAGTTCTTTGTGTAATTAATGAGAAAGAATCCTCCAATTTTAATGGTGCTTTTACAGGAGAAGCTTAGAGTTAGTGAGAAGTTTCTAGCACTCATTCACTATCACTGATCCAGGTTTTTAAATGTATTTTGGTGTCTTCTCACTGCTCAAGGAATCAAATACCCACACATGCAAATGCACATTCCCATATCGTGCAAAGCTGCTGGCCTGGTTCTTTACACAGAATCTAGCTGAAATCTTGGAAGGCCATGATGTATCATGCCCTGAAATGGCTTGTCCTTAGGTGACTGAGTGATGTGAGTACTTCAGCATTCTGGTAAGATGTGAGTGGATATGTCTATGTCTTTCTTCAATGCATTTTACTGGTAGGGTATATCTGGGCTGACTAGAAGGTTTGGAACTCAGTCTTCATTTCATGCCAGTGACTATGCAAGTAATTGGATAACTCAGTGGGGAACATTTTCCCTTTAGAAATTAGAAACCGACACAGAGTGCCTGCTTTAAAAATAAACATCTGTGAGAGCAAAACCATACAGACATATCTGTGACTGAGAGTTTCCTATACTGTTGGTTGGGATGCACTTGTCTCTAAATCCAGCGGGGACTGAGATCTGAGCCAAGGACCTTAGAGCTCTGTGGGGGCATGTAAAGAAGGAAGCTCTGGGCTGTATGCCGCTGACGTGCATTCTTGCTCTGACCAGGCATAACTAGCTCGAGATCATGGAACAAGCTCCCTTAAGAAAAGAAGGCTGTATCTTGGATGGAAATCCATGTTACAATTTCTACAGCGTGGCAGGAGCCCTGAGTTTTAGACAGCGAGGTAACTACGTATGTTTGAGGACTTGGGGACAAATCAGTGTTGGGAATTAGGCTTGGATTGCCTGTTAAGATTCAGGTTTCGAGCAGATTCTGTGATCTGCTGGGGATGTTTTACTGTATGGTTTTCACAGCAGTGAATATAGCCTGAAGCAACCAAGGGAAATGCTGAGGAAAGGGATGTGTTTTGAGTTGGCATCTCAGAGAAGATAAGGAACTTACCTCCACCCTGTTGATCCTGCACCTTTGCCTTAATATCAGAAGCACTAATGGAGGAAGATTTCAAATCTCTCTTCCCCAAAAATAAAGTTCAATTTTTCCTTTCAGGTTAAAGAGACGGGAATGAGAACATGGGGAAGAGAGTAGTGTTTTGGTTTGTGCTTTTCTCCCCCCAGCTCCTTTTTATCCAGTAGCCCAGTTGTTACTCCTGTGTAGCTGGATTCTTTCCCATGCCATAAAGAACTTCCATTACTTCACAAGTGTGACTGCTTTAGTATAATCAGGCAGCACTTGACTGTTTAGTAGTGAAGCTGTTCTGCTTTTCATGAAGTTTCTCAAGACTCATGAGGGATTTCAGACTGCAGCATCACTGAACCTTCAAGGCACACTCCAGTCCATACTCATCCAACTTTTTGAAGCAATAGCACATAATGTTGTTACGAGTAAAAAATAATGTTTTAAAGGGCAACTGGTTATGTCTTGGCTTTTAGCAAGAATGAATGTGCCATTACTAATACTGTTATTGTTTTTAAAATTGCTCTGAAAATTACTTAGAACCTGAGTAAGACCCTTGAATCTTTTTTCTTTATTGTATCAGGCTCCTAAGTGTATTCTATGTACTGGGTTGTAGAAATTTGAGAGGGAAGAAGTTGTAGGGCAAAGGCAGAATCTGGTTTCTTTCACATTTTGAACCAGATCTGTGCTGGCAGTTAGTGAATGGTAAGTACACCTGTGGGGGATCACTTTTCATTTTGATTTATAGACAATGAGCTTTATTCTCATTTCAGCAAATGTTTTTCCCTGGCCATCTTCTCTGATTTGTATCAAGGGCCAATGTTTGCTTTTAAGAAAACAGGACAAATAATTAACTAGTACACACCAAGATACATTCAGAACAGTTTCAGAGAGGGTTATGGAAACCCATTTTGTTGGTATCATAAATATAACAAGCATAGGTACAGGACATTCTGAAGATCATTACAGGTTTGGGTCAAGGATATTGTGAGTAGTCTTATACTACATTCTCTGGTTTATTTCCTTCTAAAAGTAAGTAGAGGCCTTCATACAAAAACCAGCCCAGCTAAATTACATGAGTGCTAGGATGAGAGCTCCAGACTGAGATGAAATGGAATCCCATTTTACCCATTTGAAAGATAAATGCTTTATTTATCAGAACACTTTCATATAATCTTAAAGTGACAAATACCTTTAACCAGCAGTTGATAAGTGTTTGTATTTTCTCTACAATTGTTAAAGATGTTAAGCTTCATCTCAGGGTTTTTTTTCCCCTTCTGAAATAGCTTAAAAGCAAACAAGCACTAAATGCGCAAAATAAATTAGAACCATCAAAATTGATAGTCCCAGTCACCTAATTAAATAGCATGCAAGCTTTTGTACTTCCTAGGGGCTAGTTTGCCAGCTTCCTCCTCAGCAAATTAAGTTTCCTATTGCATTGTGAAATGCCTGTCTTGTTTTCCCTTTGTGTACTGGGACAACCCAAGTTTTTAATGGGAGTGGGAATTCTGTACCAAGCTTGCATAGGTTGGATACTGGAGATAACTTTTAGCAATACAGATACTTCTATCTTATTTGCTGCTGATAGAAATATATTTATGGTCAATCTAGATCAGCAAGGTGTTCTTGCAGCATGCTCGGTTCCCTATCTGATTTATATTTTTTTTAGCCATGAAATAGGATTCCTGTATCTGTGGTTATCTGTTCTGGAAATGATGAGTTGCTGTAGATTTTACAATATTTCCCTTCTGCTCCACTGTGCATTTCTCTGGCTATGCTGTACAAGTTGAAAATCACTTAGTGCAGGGAATTAACAGTCAAACCACGTAATGCAATGTGGCTGTGGCTTTGCTAAAATGGACAGAGAACACAGTTCCCACTGAAAGTAATGGTTTAAATATAAGATGGTAATTATGAGTTACTGCTTTTCCCTAGCTTGATCTGGGGAGTGCATTTGCTACTCTGATGGCTGGCTGTTAAGCTCTCACCAGCCTTACTTTAACTAATTTCAGTGTTTCATAGCTGCAGTCAGCCAGCAGGAGCCAAAAGCAGCATCATGGATGAGGGGCTGAACTCTTCACTTGGGTCAAAAACCCCAAGGATAATCACTGATAGAATTATTTGTAGACTGTTTGGGCTGCAAATCCTAAAATTAAGTATATAGTGAGTCATGTTCCTCTATTTTGTTTCTTGCTTTTTTCAACCCATACGCTCACATGAAGTGTGTGCACACAGCTGAAGTCAAGGCTTTTGCAGCACAAAGACATACTCTGGTTAGAGTCACTGTACACTAACTCAAATCAGAGAAATAAGACAGCTACCAACTAAGAGAGAAAAAAGCATTCCAAACTGAAGTCCATGTAATTAGCTTATTCCTTATGGGACTGGAAGATGATAGTGAAAATCTGTGGTCAAGAGCATATATTCCTAGCTGAGAATGAAGGAAATCTTCCTTATTCCATCCTAGTCTCATCTGCACTTTCCTGACCCACTGATCTCACCTGCAGGCAGAGGAAGGGGAGGCACAGCTTTGTCCACGATCAGACAAGTGATCCATCATTCCACTAAGAAGAACATTATAGAAGTTTAACTCTACCATTTTTAGAAGTCAGCCCCTTAAATTCCCTTCAAATGGTTGTTTGCTTAAAGCAGCTTTTGTCTTAAGATGAGTAGTACCCATTTATCAGCTACTGTCCCTTTCTATTCTGAGACACATGTACTAAGAATTGGAGTTTAATTAGCTTTATTTTAAAGACTGAGTCCAGAATCAACTAATGCCATTTCTCAATCTGAAAAAATGTAAAAGAAAAGAACTGCCAGAGAGATAAAAGACAAGCTGTGTTTCTCAAGATCTGGATTCTAATATTCAGAAGTCTGTAGAAATGTAGCTCCTACACTGCTAATACAAGCACAAAACTACCCTTTCTGTGCTGCCACCAGTTTTGCTATGAACAGATGAACAGCACTACAGTCCTTAATATCCATGTCCTTTGTTATAGGGTCAACTTTGATAACTTAACACTCTTCTATTTCAACATTTCTGCTGTTAAGGCTGTGTGACACTTCTGCCTGCCATCAACAGGAAGTGAGTTAATCAGCTCTTCAGATGTCTGAGGATTAAGCTTGCAACTCATGATTTTTCAGTAAAAGACGATACTCCTACAGCATTGTGTTTGAGAGACAGCCAGGGATGCAAGAACGTCAGGATGCCACTCAGAACTAGTCCTCCCTTTTGGTAAACACAGGAAGCTGTTTTATGATAATTTTCTTTGAAATTCCTTCAGTGAAGTTCAATTAAACTGGAAACATATCTGAGATTGTTACTGATAAAATGTAGTTTTATTAAATTATAAATTCTGTAACAAAAACAAGACAGATCAAGAAAGATCTCAAAAACCAAAACTACAAGGACTAGTTGGCAAAGCCAGTGAAAAAGCCATGGAGAGCTAAAGGTAAGGATTTGCAACACAAGTTAAAAGCATTTTTACATTTTCATTGAAAGAAGGTAAATGATTGCTCTTGTCTAGTAAAAACACATTTTAACTCCAAACTCACATCTATTTTCTCACATTAAATTAAGCATCCTGCTCACACCCAACATCTTGCCTGATTCCACATAGCTTTAGTGTTCTTTTCGTACATCAATCCATGCAGAAAGTAGTAAGACACTTAATGCAACAGTCAGATAATGAAGACAATTCAAGTTGTACAGTAGATATACATTGGCCAAAAAGGGATAGAGTATCTTCAAGGGGAAAATGCTACAAAATAAACACAAGACATTTTCAAGAAAACTGGGCATGGCTAAACAGCTTTCAAACCATTAACAGGACAACCCAGTTTCCTAGAGTTAAAGAGTCTTCCAGCTGAGACATGTTAAGAGACTTAAGTTAAAAGAGGCCAAATCTGTTTTCTCCCCTTCACCCCACCCTCCCACCAAACACGCTGCTAGGTTTGAGTGCAATGCCGATGAGGACAGAAAATTTACAGAAAATTACAACTGAGTATTTTTTTTTCACATGGCTCTAGATTTAAACTTCAGTGACCGTGCACTGTCCATCTGGCCTTCTAGATCTTACACTTGTGTTTGCCACCCCACCCCCTGCCCCTGGTCTATCTGCTCCTGTCTGGCTTGCACTGGCATTCAAGTGTCTCTGCTGACCAGAGGACGGGCGTTGCTGAAGATGGGCAGACACATCCTCGCTGTCACTGCTGGCATCCGATTCGGTCTCCTCAACAGAGGTGTCGGGGGCTGGCACCCTACCAGAAGATGATGATTCGTGGTCTTCTTCTCCCTCTCCTCTGTGACTCCTTTCAGCCATACTGTCTCCATTTATTTGCAAGTGGGCAAAAGAGTTCTCTAGAGAATTGCTTGCATCAGGTGATGGGGTTGAAGGGCTCACGAGCTGACCATCTAGTGCTGGTAGGGGCCTCACAGCAATGGATGCTAGAGGCTGCACAGCTGCAGCCCCTGGAGTCAGCGTACTGTCCGCACCGTCTGCTGAGCTTTCGCGTGCCAGGTTGACAGTGTTGGTGTCACAGTCCAGCCTCAGCCCGGCCACTCCCTTCTTTGGTATATCTATTATGTCCCGTTTGATTTTTCTGCGACGTCCATGCTCATTTCTCCTATACTGAACCATATTTTCAAGGTCTGCTACATATAAAAAACCAGCTATTAGCATTTCAGTGCTCTTTTTACCCTTGGAAAAGGCATCCTCCAGCTCTCTGCTGGTACGTTCATCATACTGCCACCAGCCATTTCTACCTTCATAGTACCAAGCATATTCTCCATTGCCTCTGCTTGCTGCTTTGAGTTCTTCAGGTGACAATAAGGTTGGCTTGTCAAGAAAATCCTCAGGAATCTCCTGCCGGCAGAGTGCACATCGTTTCCCAAGCCAAGAAGCTCCCTTAACGCACAGATAGCAGAAAACATGTTTACATGGCAGACTTACTGGATGGACACACGTTTGCAGACAGATAGCACATTCAGGGACTTGCAGGGAAGGTGCTGCATTGGTACATGACTCATTTGTCTTCCTATTTGTGGGAAGCATGTTGATCGAATGATCTATTTCTCCACAGCCAGCCATTCTGCAGAGGATCAAAGGAATTTAAATCAGTTTATTATGTCAACTTAAACTAGCACCTCGCATCACATTTCACCTCAACATTCACACAATGGGATGTTTACTTCAAATTAAGGTAAGTTACTGTTTCCCGAGGTGACAGACTACATTGAGTACTGGGAAGATTTCTTTTGCTGATCATCAACCTTTTATCTGTTTTATTTTCAGCATGTTAACATACCAAGTTGGAAAACAAATTTTGGAGTTTCCTCTGTTCATTCCTTGAAGTAGAGTTGATTAATGAACCTTCGGCCAACCAGTTACTTTGGTGCCTCCTCAGGAAATTGAAAGAAATGATGGTTCTTTCCTCAAGAAACAAACAACCTCTCTTCAGACTACAGGTGATCATCTGTTTGATTAAGGGACTGCCTAAACAGTATCTAAGACTAGGTTTACACAATAGAAAATATGCCTGACAGCAGCACCCAGCTGAAGAATTCCTCCACTCAGTTTCTTAGTTTCCGTGCACCATGGTACACCACCTTCAAACTGAGCCCAGAAAAAACACAGGGCTGCAGAAAGAACCAGATTTGAAAACTGAGGTGGCCTTTTGAAAAGATACCTTGGACTCCTTTTTCTTATACATCAAGTGAACTCCCTGATATATATGAGTGCCTCTTGAAAGGAATCACTGCAGATCAGCAGAAGCAGCAGTGAATTGCAGAAGACACACAACTTTGACTTGACTGGCTTGTGAAGTCATTGCCTTTACTTTCTCTGGCCACATCTTATTTCTGTTATTAAAGATGATTTTGTAACTGTAAGAGAATGGGGAATGCAAAACTGCATCACTTTGGCATTGTGTAGGATTTAAGTAGTTGAAAAATTCTAGCCTAAATATGCAAATGCCTTCTCAACTACATTTTTGCCATGGCAATCTTTCACGGTCTGTTTCATGGTAATTTTCCTTTTATTTATTAACAATCAAAACCAAATACCAGATACGAAATGAGGGATGAGAATGGGCTTTGGGGAATGGGGCCTAAAAAGGTGCTTTTTCTTAATTTAAAATCCCCAAGAAACTTCAAGACTGATATTCAACAAAACAGCCTTTCAGTGAAAGTAATCTTTGTTGTACAGGCAGCTAGGAATAGTTCATGCAAAACTACCACAAGCATGTAGGCCAAAAGGGACCTTTAGCCCAGCCTCCTGCCCCACATGGCACCAACACCAATACTAGATTAGACCAGCGGCAGCTTTGTCTAGCTGAGTCTTTTTGAACCTGCAAGGATGAAAATACCACAAGCTCCCTGGACAGCCTGTTTTAATGTTATATACATTTATAACAAAATGTGTTACCTCAAGAGAAAATGCCTAGTATTACTGTAAAAGCTTCCACTGTTTTAAAAATCTTATATATATATANTTTAACATAATGGATTGTGGGACTGGAGTTACTCTTTATAAAAGAGACCTTAAACTTGTCTTGAGAGAAAGAACTCATCATGTCCAGCATTACCTCATCAGAACTTCTTTCAGACATACACAGGGGAATAAAGGCAGCCCTTTTCCTTCTAGGAATTTACCTTCAGTCTGTCATTACATTACATAATGCAGATGTTTTCTAGAGCTGTCTGTGTAGACATATGCAATCCCCTGTTCTGTGGTCTTTAAGTGCATATGGATATATATATATATATATATATATACACACACACACACACATACATGCTGGGATTACAAAAAAAATGCTTCAGTATCTATATTTATCTTTACAATAATATATCATGTGCTGTTTACTTAGAATATTTTTCTCTATGCTGTCTGCCCCTTCCATCACTAAAATTTCCTCTTGAAAGACCAATGCCTATTTAATCCTTTTTTTATCAAATAATTCTTTTAAAAGCTCTACAGCTCAAATACTTTTTCCTGAAGTAGCACAAAATTGTATCCACCTATGTTTCAGTTTCATATCTGAATTTCTTTTTCTGAGATTAATGACCAATCTGCATAACAGTTCTTAAATCAGCATGCCAGATATAGACACAGCATTACCTACCAGCTGCCAACTGTGATTTTACTGCACAGTACACATCTGTGAGATCCATTCTAACAATGTTGTGAACAAGTTGCTTTTTGGAAGCCTCACACTTCTGAGGCTGTGTTTTGCGACAGACTTTTATAGCAAATATAGGGGTTTATACCAAGAAACTTATTAGAAAAAGGGGAGAAGAAAGTCTATTGAGATTTCAGAATACCCACAAACACAACCCAACCATCATTTCACAACAGAAGAGCTGAAAGAGAAATCCATTTATTAATTAATTTGTGCTAACCATGGCTGAGGTAAAGGCTCTTGATTTTCAAGGGCTCCCACAATGAGATAGTACAGTGCAAAAATGCACAGCAGCAGAGATTTTTATTTCCATGCTACAGTTGTATAAAAGGATGCTTCTCCCTGAATATCCTTTATAAAATTATCCTTTTCAGAGTCAAAGAAAAGATTAAAAAAAACCTGTAGGTAAGTAACTTCTATACAAGTCACCTATAATAAGTAAGGTTCTGGAGGTGATTAAAAAGGCAATGCACTTTGACAAACCAAATTGTGATACCGTGAGCTAAACTAAAGAGAGTTTACCCTGAGGTAAACTAAAAGAACAATTAAAAGTTCTCACCTGTTCACTGAAAGCAAAAAATACTAACATTTGAACTGTGCTCAATAGGTCACCCATTAATCTGAGGGATCTTTGATTCCTTACTAGATCAAGATAATAATGCAGGATATGAAAAGGAGTAAATGGTTTTTCTTGAAATTCCTATTCAATTTTTCATGACTCTAAGGAAAATGTTATGTATAAAATGAATAGAGCTGAAGGAGCAAACCTTATCTCTGAAAGTGCTACCCAGGAACATAAAACTGATATAATAAGCACAACTGCAGTCGCATGTGCTCAGAATGCAGGACAATTATGCACTTGAAGATTTATATCAAGTACACTGATGCTGTCTCACTTTTTGTTTTTAAATCATAATGCTGATTAATCTTTTTTTTTTAATTTACCTTTTTAATACCAAATCTAGGTCATGGAGTTTGTTTACAAGCTGGTAGGAGGATGTACACATAGGTTTTTACTGAAGAGGCAATCCTTCAGAACTGAGGACAAACATTTCGGACTGCTATTCTGCTACGTTATGGCTCTGGAAGTACTTCCACTGCAATTTCATGGTATTAAGAATTAAAGAAAACTGACCACACAGTATTTTTCCTGAAATTAAAAGTAATATTTTATAACAAGGTTCAATCAAAACAGGCTTTATATCAGAACTGTTATCAAATAGGAAAGCTCTATTTTTCGGAGGATTGGGTTCCCTTTAAGACACTCCTGGCATCATGGAAAAACATACTCTTGACTACTGACTACTTGACTAAAAATTAGCTAAACTCAGGGAATAATTCTAAAACTAATTTTAAGTATTTAGATCCTCAATTCAGGTAAAAGGGAACAATAAGAACCTGAACTCTACATTTTAACATAAATACTGCCTAAAACCGACTGAGATGGAATTAGCCAAAAATCTTCCGAAATCCCACCTCCTGTGGGTTTTGCTTTTAATATTAAATAATACAGTTAATTTCTAAGCTATGGGGCCTTCATCAATACATGAAGTACGCAAGAGGTGATGTGTAACAACTACATGAAAGACCCCAGGCCTTCTTCGACTCTAATGGAAGAAAATGTAAATTCACACAAAACCACTTCAAATTCCAGGTCAAATTCTAACTGCAACTAAGAAGTCCATCAAGGAGCTGACATGTTAAAATTCATTAACAAAACAACAGCTTACTTTTTCTGAATAATTTCTACTGAAGCATGCCACAAGACTGAAATGTCCTCTCTTCAGACGTCTCCAGCTAGGATAGCAGGTCCTCCTTCCCAAGGCTGGCTCATTCCTGACTTGTCCTGCTCAGTGGTACACTACAGCGTTTCAGCTTCTCTGCAAACTAACAGAAAGCAAATAATACTACCATTACAATGCTGTCCAGAGGTACAAGCAAGCAAAGTACAATCCCATGGTTCTGTTACAGAAAGGAAATTACTATGCTTTTATTTACTTGATGCATGTTATTTTCAATAAAACTATCACTGGACTTCTGTTTCATTTTTTGTAACCATCAGTTTTGATCCACAGTTTTTATTTTGATGTCTGGTTTAAACAAATCATGTTTTTTTAAGCATTATAAAAGGCGATTATTTTTGACTGCAGTAAGTTAATTGGCCATTTCCATACAGTGACCTCACAAAAGGAGAAACAAGACTAAAGTTGGGAGCATGTTATGTTTACGCAAATTTAACCGCTAATAAATGATCCCTTATATTTAGTAAATTTAGAAAGTCACAATGGCTTCCTAAAGCTTTTTATAAAACTATCTGTATCATACCATTCCAAAGGACCATCTAGCCATGTGTCTTGTCCTGACACACTAGTATCAGATGCTTGAGGAAAATGCAGTGCACATGAACAACTGATTTCCCCCAGGTCTGCTCCATATTTCAAGCAGAAATTTGCCTCTTCATATTTCAAGGCTCAGAGCCTTGAATTCTCATCCTCTTTTACAGAGATCATTGCATCCATGTAATGAATCTCAGAACCGTTCAGCACTTTCTTCTTTATAAATCTACTTTTGTATGTCCTCATACCAGCTTATAAACAAACTCTATGACCTACATTTGATACTTACCAAGGCAAACTAACAACAACAAAAATTAATTAGGACCTTCCTTTATTTCTTTAAAATGTCCTGATGGGCTCCAAGGTTCAACAATGGAAAGAGTGCATACAATCTCTAAAAAAGAAGACAAGGACGCAACTCAGCCTCCACACCTCAGAGGTAATATACCCCCCTTCAGGCTAGCAGATAATGCCAGTTGCAATGTATTGGTACCAACCAGAAACTGAGCCAAGTCATTTCACAGATATGTAATAATCACTAAGTGCCTAACAAATACCTAAAATGTTCCTACAGCAGGGAAGTAGGAATCTGCAAACTCAGAAAGGGAAGAGAAACCATCACTCTTGCATTCTCACAACCTAAACAGGAAGGTCTTGACCTAAGAGAACCACCTTCAGTGAATCCTCTGTAAAAAGACTGATGAGCCACAGAATCACCTCTTCCTTCTGGTCTGTAGCTTTCTGGATGATTCTCAAACATCTTGAACTACAGTTTCCAGTTGCTGCAAAACATTATATATAGGAATGACTTGAAGCAGACCTGAGAATGTCACCTCTTTGATTCAATTTGTTCAAGGAAAGAATCGTTTCAGCATAAATACAGTGCAGAGCAGACATGTAAGAGTCGAGTAAAGTCAAGGAGTGCTAAGTCCCTGAAAGAACATGAAGCATTATAGTGTTGTGTGCTATGGTCCTTCATCAAGTGATCGAACATTTAGCATTAATAATATCAGTGTTCAGATGACTTCAGTGCATGAAGTATTGCTCAAATATGTTGTTTTCTTTATAGCTGAGCTCCATGTAAAAGTCTGTACAGCTATTTTTAGAATGAGCTACAAAGGAAAATGCAAAAATTAACAAGCCTATCCACACCTTTTCTCCCCTCATAGTTCTAGCAGTTTTCCTTTCTTCACACATCAATCTGAAACCCGGAGCAGCAACCGCGTTAAGAACTGTGGCTCTACTAATCCACTGAGACAAGATACTATGTTTTCTATGATCAAAGAGACAGCTGCAACAAGCTTGATGCGCTGGGTGTGGTATTCACTCCTTCATCCTGGAAGCTGGCTTTCTGTTACTTCAATAGGTATCACCTGAAGCCTTTTATCTACTCCCTCTCATAATCCACTACTAGAGGTAGCACATCATAAAACCAAATGCTATGTGAAGATGGCAGAAAAAGGCTGGGTCAGTTCTGGGAGGTTTCTTAGGAAATAAAAATGCATACACATAGTCAAGATATGTAATTATATCTAGAAGAATCCAAGGAAGGCATAATTACAGGATTGTGATAAAGTAACTGCTGCAAAGGTCTCAAAAAGAACTAGTTCATACACTGACATCATGTAACCTCTTCATTTCATGACACTACTACTTATTTAATAAGCCAGTCTTGACAATTCTACTGAACAGACTGACAAACACTTGGGGTTACACACATGTCTCTTCTTGGATGATGATTCCTACTTTGAAGTCATCTGGGTAAGGGCTGTGTTCTATACTTAGCAATTAATTTTCTTTTTTCTGTAGTATTAGGAGTTACACTACCTGCAGCAACCTGTAGGTATCCCTTCCTAAACCCCTGCATCCATCACATACTGATTTTGAAACTTCAAAGATGCAACAGACAGAAGGACAATGTCACTGATCAGGACCACCCCCATCCAAACTGAGGCTCAGCTAGCATGGAACTGTTCTCTTTGTCCCCTTGAAAGTCTCTCAGGATGCTTACTGGGAAAGTCATGTCCACTTCTCCCCTGCTTTAAAAATCTGAAGTGGTGGACTTCCTACCAGACCTATCTCCCAAAATGACTTCAGGTTCTCCTTAAGAAAAATGTTAAGCTTTTACTAGGCCAAGACGGAATGAAACCATTTCTTGTCAGTTCAGTCAAGTGTGCTAGTTAAATTATGAGACCCAGTAAATTATCAGGCCCAGCACAATTTTTCCACCCTTATTCCTCTGAGGAAAAAACCAGCAACAATTACAACCCCCCCCAACAAGCAAACAACCCAACCCACCCAAACCAAAACCAGAAGCAGACATCTTTAGGAAGCCAGCTCCTACATATTGATGCAGAGTTACCTACAGTCTTAAGCTTCCTCTGTAAGTAAAATCTTAGCTTTTTAAAAACACACAAGTGCAACACTGGTAAATTCAATAAACACCAGCCAAAGACTATTATATGAGTCCTACTTCAAATGACAGAAATCTAGGAATACTGCAACTCCATACAGATTATTTTAAAATAGCTATCACAAATTCATCATTTCCCCCCTTGAAAACTCAGTAGAGTTACAATATTAATTCACAAGAGTAAATGCTCTTCTGTAATTAAATACTTGGATTTTTTTCCATCAATTTGTAATTTTCCTAATTTGTAACTCAATTGGGGGGTAGGAGGGGAAAAAGATCCCCTGAATTCTGCCCTTCACCACAAGTAACCATGAGCTAGACAGTGTGGGAAGAAAGAAGGTGGCTGTTTTATTTAAGAGGAAAAATCACTCTCCTGTCTGATGGTCTGCTACTGTCAGTACGGTACCACCTCAAGGTACTGAGTCTTATCAGATACATTTAGAACTGTCCTTAGCACTGGATAGCACAACAGATAAATAACCTCACTGTTTCCTGTGCTTGCTTACTTTTTTGTACCTGTTTCTTAAACTTAGAATATTCTCAGGAACTGCTGATTGTGATAAGGCTTCAAGTTGCCTGTCTTCCCTTATCATTGGCTATTGCATATTAGTAAACCCCCAACATTTATATGAACACTTGGAACTGAATCATAGAAGACGACTAGTCAAGTGCAGAACAGTCAGCCATTTCAGTATTAAAATGCTACATGTATTGAAAATGAGGTTGTTCCCTATGCTACAATTGGAGCACTGATCTTGAATTTTGAGTATACATCCTATTTCAATCTGTTTAACAAAGAAAAATGTTAATTTCTCACTCAAAAGCAAAAGTGTGCAGAAACTGGTTCATCTTAAGTTACCAATGTTTCAGAAACTCAAATAAGTACAGGGACATCTCTTCATGTATATATAGACTTGATTAACATGCACAGAAGAGAGGGGGAAAAAAATCAATTTCAATACGAGGACTTTTCCAGGGACTCACTATTCAATAGGCTATAAAAAAACCTGCAGTTCCAGCTCTTTAAATAAATGACAATTCAATTACATCTAAATTGATGCAATATATTTTAAAGGAAACAAGAACAAACTTTTTCTTTCACTCATTACAGATTTTGTATTATAGCAATTTAAACAACTGGCATTTCAATAGACTTGGAAAGAAACTACAGTATTAACCACACAAAACTATAAAGCAAGTTCTTGCTAAAACATTCAATATTTAAGGTTTATTCAAAATTACCAAATGAAGATTCAGATTTCACCATGTCTTCAATACTATTACACTCTGCAATTTTTAGAGAAGCTTCAGAATCTGTTTTTAAGTAGCCCACCATTCAGAGGCAGCAGCTAACAAAGCAAGAAGGATTGGATTTTTAGTATAACAAACATGACAGAAGCAAAATGTTTAAAGCTCCGCTCCCTACTCCTCCTTGTAATCGTTAATATATGACTGCATATTACACACCAGTAACAAAACCTACAGCGTTTCTCAGGCATATCACTGAACAGCTGTACTGATTAAAACCTCCACAGTTCCAGTTTAAGTGTTTCACCATTCTGATCGTCTTGTTCGTACAAAACCCTCGCATTTAGTTAATATTTTACAGCAATTTTTCACCGGCGGCAACATGTACCGCGCCAAAAGCGGGACCCGTTTTCACCATTTCACGTCCCCTTTCAACATTCCGAAGGGATGCAATGCAAACACTTGAGCCGAGGCCGTCAAGCACAAAGAAACAAAAGCACTTCCATTAGGAACACTTAGTTATTTCTGTCTGGCTCCGCGCTGCGCACCCGTGACCGCCCGTGCCGCCGGCGGCAGTGACCGAGGCCGGCCGGGCACAGCGGTGACATCCGCACGGGCGAAGCCACACATCAAAGCGCTGCACATCGCCCTGGGATTTAGAGCGCTGCGCCGGCTCGGCCAGGGGATTCCGCCACGCGTGACGCCGCCACGGCTAATGCTCCTGACCTATTTTACTGCCCAGCACAACGAAACCCTCGACTCACAGAACCAACTCGGGTTGGAAAAAGACCTCCGGGACCATCGAGTCCAGCCCAAGTCCGCCCAGCTCCGGCACTATACGTGCACCTCGCTCCGCACCGGCGTCGGGGCGCCGCCTCCTGCAGGGACACGGCTCCGTGCAAAGGGGCCTGGCCCGGCAGGAGGGACCGGGAGGCTGTGTCGGCGGTTCCGGCTCTCCGTCCCAGCCTCTCCGTGCGGGGCCCGAGGAAAGGCTCCCGGCAGGGCTGCGCCGCCGCGGCCCCGACACCCGGCACGTGACCCCGCGGGCGGGGCGGCGGGCGACACCCCCCACCCTCCCCGCCGCCAAAACAATACCGGGCAGGGCTCTGCCCGCCGGGCGGCTGCCCCTCGCTCGGCTCAGCCCAGCTCAGCCGGCCCGTTGGTTAGGGCACTCACCCGCGCGGGGAGGCCGCGGGGCCCGCTCCAGCTCGGTCCGCACGCCGCCGGCGGCGGAGGGGCGAGGGGAGGCAGCGCCGCCGCGGCCCTGGGAGGCCGCACAGGGGGCGCTGTCGGAGCGGCCTTTGGTGGCCAAGGCCGCCGCCGCCACTTTCCCCCGACCGCTCCGGCGTGGGGACTCACCCGCCGGGCCGGGCCGGCCCGCTCCGCTCGCCCCGCTCCGCTCCGCCCGCCGCCACCTGCCCCTCCCTCCGGCC